>JAGFPH010003922.1:105652-116344 GCA_018207615.1 Philaenus spumarius | reverse complement strand
TCGCCTTGATTCTCCTATCCCTTAAGAATCGAAGTATTAGTAACGAAATCGATTATCTGTCTAAAACTTGAAAAACGTTATTATATAAGAAACAAAAAAACACTGACAAAAAATACAATATGGTGAGCATTTCATTTTAACAAGCAAATACATTCTACTACCACAAAATTAAAGCAATGCTGTATTACAAATAATTTTATAGAGCTCAGGCGCCAAGAGTCTACAAAATATTTGCAAACAACATAATACTTGTTGGCTTGGTAGGATAGACCTGTATGTTTATTATATGTATGTTTCATTATTTTATAATGAAAAGTGATTTTTGAAACGTTTTGAAAGCTGTATATATACTAACATTTGAGAAGTGGGGGGCTGCCCCTCTCTTTCAACAACTGGCTATATAAACAGAGTGGATACTTACTAAGGTGTTCTATTCATAAGATGAAACTCTACTAAACCATTCGAAAAATGTCTTCTCAGCAAGAAATCGTTGTCTGCGATTTTTATAGCGACGAAAAAATTTTAGAGGCGCTGCAGATGACATCAAATTTAACGGAGGAGCAATTGGTGACAACAATTGATTGTGATGAAGAGGTGTTAAGAATTATGAACATAAATCGTAATTTACCAGAGGAGTGTTTGGTGACACCATTCAATTGTATTATTTTATTTATTGTCACATAACATTTGACATATAGCAAGAGCTATAAAACTGGTGACATTGTCCTCAACATAAGCCATAATAACAATACACAGTGCAATAACACCATACATAAATTTTCATAACCCTATGATTAAAATCACAATTACAACTATACATTTTTAAAACATAAACAGAAGATTATTATAAAAGTTCTCAATACATATCAACATTTTATAAATCATTAAAATTACCCAAGTCATCATCTAAATACTCTGCAACCCGTAATGTAATTCACCCTAATAAACATTATTGTCTCAAGAATATACAGTGAGGGAAGTGTCAATATTCCCAACCTCTTAAAATATTAACGATATATAAACTTATTTTTCGGTTAAAAAAAACATAAAATTCTTTATTTATATATATATATATATTGTTTTACAGGTGAAGACCGATTTACCCCCCATGTAGATACAAGTTCTACAAATACTACAACCTCTAGCTTTGATGGTAGGTCTACGTTTTTTATAGAAAATAATATTTGTCTGTTAAACATGAAATATTTCAATTATTATATATATTTATATATTTTCTTTTTCAGCCAAGGATGAACATATTTTTAAAAGACCAAACCCACCTAGGAGACTTTCAGCACGTCCAGCAGAAGCAGTTCCGTCTACCTCAGGTCTTACCCCCTCCTATCCTTCTACCTCACGTGCAGAAGCAGTTCCGTCTACCTCAGGTCTTACCCCTCCTATCCTTCTACCTCACGACTAACACCCTCCTCTCGTCTCACCAACTCCAAACTCCTAACCCCGTACTCACGCCCATACAACTCCACAAGTCGTCATGTTCCTTAGGAAGATGACACTATGTGTTTGTACATTATCCGTAAGGGGGTTAGGAAAAATTTACAGTGTTGTAGCCCAGCTAAACAAAATTCCGACTACTGCAGTAAACATAGCGGTAAAGAACCGATAGTATTAAATACAAACAATCAAATTAAAAATCTCGTCAATCATGAATCACGCGAAACTCAGACTTGTGCTCCGACTTTAGTACAGACAATAAAAATTAGAAGAAAGTCTTTACAGATCAATAAAATGTATAAATTAGAATCATATTTCGATCAGTTCGCGATATTGACGGCAACTGTTGGGACTGCTGGTAGGTTTAGAGCCTATCGCCTATATTTACCAAATGATTTCGAAAAGAAAAATGTGGGCGAAGGTTGGTACCTAACGGTTTGTGACAGTAGCCGCATTTTAAAATGGGGTTAACATTAAAATGAAAATTTTTTCCTAACCCGTATTACTTTTCTATCCATTACTTCCTAATCCTTATCCAGTGTTTTTTTACTGCTAGGCCTGAGATTTTATAAAGAGATCATATTCTATATATTTTATCTTTATATAAGTCAAAGGGATCCGTTTTTGCACTTCACTAAAAACGGAAACGAACCGATCTGTTTACCTCATGTTCCAATATTATACAATATACTAAATGGTTATATATATAGCTGTTTAAACATGTAAAATATTGGCTAAGGTAATTTGGAAAAACTTATCAGTTACAATTTTCTAACTGGCGACTGTACACAAATATATATATAGATTTAGGTATTTCCTATTTCTAGATATTATTTTGTACTTGAAAATAATTTTTATTACTGTTTTTCTTATAAAATTATATCTTTATATATTCACGAATGCACACAACATTTAAACTATAATATTACAAAAACACATAAGCATTTTAGTTCAAATTTAAACTCGTACAAAATGTAAATATTAATCACAATTATGCATCAATTGAAATTAAACAAGTTTTTTGATTAAACTATCTCTGTAAATTCTTGTAAGCCAAAGTTTCTGCTATTAAAATGCGTGTTGTAAGATTTCTATTCTTTTTACATAACACACAACCGAGACTAATGATTTTCATTATAAACCGGTTTCTTTGAGTTAAAACATTTGCGTGCTACAGCTTCATATAGAACGGCCTCGTGATATAACTTCTTAAAACTTAATGTGGGACACTGTCTAGCCAAAAAAAACTTGTTTTGCATGCAGATCTGAGTCACGTTATAGAATGTTGTTTAGAACAACCTCGTGATATAACTCCTTGTAGGTCATTATCGACTTCTTAAAACTTAATGTGGGACACTGTCTAGCCAAACAAACTTGTTTTAAATGCAGATCTGATTCTTTCACAAACCCGGTTTATTGTAGTATCTTTGAAAAGGAAAGTTTTTAATCCTTTATGAGAAGGTTTTTTTTGGAGTGTTTTTTTATGAGAAGGGTGGGGAGTAAGTCAAAAGGAGTGGGGATTCATATTATATATACAATGTTGTATGATGTCTTCTGTTTTATAATCAAAGAGCTTCAACATGACTAACCAACATACGGTTGCTTCTTTGAACAGAAACCATCTCTCACATCTATTCAACGATGAGTCAATCAATAAACTTGTGTCTTCGCATTTTAAGAAATACAGGTGGACGTTTCAATGTAGGAAAGAGTCTGCGACACCAGTAGCGATTGTAGGACCGCGCGTGGTATACACGACTGTACTTAACGAGAAACAAGTGAAAGTTATTTTGACACCAAATGACATGCAGAACGGGGATACTGATATCTTATACGCAACCGTATAAGAAACGTTTAATAGAAATATAGGGTCAGTTTAAAGGTTCTTTTAAGGACCGGAAGTGATACGCTACAAGTCGCATGGTATATTATAGTCAAGTAAATACTTGTCTATAATATAACTTACCGTCTACTTTAAGCTTTCGATCGCTTCGTAAAAAAAATATGGTAACCCGATGCAATCGTTTACGATCGCGTCGGGGTTCCATATTTTTTTTACATCTTCAATTTGACCTTGAAAAAAACACATGTACCCATTCGAAGTACCCGGTTAAACTTTCTTACAAACACAGTCTCCAACATAGAAACTACAACGTCATAGTTCTGACAAAATTATATGAACTCAGAACTTTGTTAGATTCCAAGATGGTTAGTATAAGAGAGAGAAAACATAATCACACATCATACTTCCCACGTCATAATTCCCACGTCACTACCCCACGTCATAATTCCCACGTCACTAATTACCCACGTCACTACCCCACGTCACTAATTCCCACGTCATACTTCCAACGTCACTAATTCCCACGTCATACTTCCAACGTCACTAATTACCCACGTCACTAATTACACGTCACTACCCCACGTCACTAATTACCCACCCCTCCCCCGCCCTGATCTAATTTGCATAAATGCACCCGCCATTCCCTCTACTCATACAAAATTGTAACATTCGTTGTTTATAGATTAAGGAATATATCATTTCAAACTTTTTCTGAAAAGTGTTGTTTTTGCAAGATACATTTCGTCGACATACATTATTCATGTTTCCACGCAGGTAGAGCAGCACTTCTAATGCACTTAAGTGGCTCAACTCAGTCAGACAGGTTTCGTTTGTAGTAGAATTCTTAGCTTTATTTTTCTCAGTCACGACTTAAGATGTGTTTTACATAAGTAAATAATAGATTTTTTCAAATTTAATTTGAATCTAATTAAATATGTTTCTCATTTAGCAATTTCAACGCAACTTAAACAAAACAACACATTTTGGACAACATACATCTTACCTGTGTATATGTAATAATGCATGCATAATCACCGATGTGACCTCTTTGATACACTTTCAATTAAAATTAAAGAACAAATTTATAACTGAGTTTGTATTATTTAAACTTGTAAATTTGATTATTAGTTTCCACAGGAAAGATGAGCTATTTCAGCGACTCTTGGTGATCAATGATCACCGATCATGGTCCCCAGACACGTTTTGTTGTGACATTAAAAATGGTAGATATATAAAATGTGTATATATTATGTGTTCGCACTCTAACGGAAGCATTTTAATTCCGATTTGGTAAACATTTTGTACACACGATGGTTTTATATGTCACGTGGACGAGTTCGTTAGTCCTAAAAAACCGGAAGCATGTATTTTACGGAAGTAAAAATATTTTAAAATTTTTATACTAGAATGAAACTTTTTTGTGATTTATCTAAAAAATATTTATATTAGATTATTATGCACATTTAGTTTCTACACTACCTTACAGTCCGTCAGGTCCTCCCAAAATCGGTTAAAACTTAAAATACCACAAAAGTACTATAAAAAGCGAAATTTCCCCTTCGAACAAAGTGAATTATCCGATTCCGAAAGTCAAGTTGTAAACTAGGAAAGGTGTTGTCTCCGCTGCTATTGGAAAGAAGCACCGCGTGGTCCGGAGCTGGAGGCTGAGGTGCAAACAAATTCTACTAATATATTCTGTACACGCAGGCAGCTATTCGCATATAATATACTTTTGGAAATTCGCTTAACTCACTTCAGCGGTTCATCTACTTGATCGAATTATTTTAAATTGTCTTTCCTAAAAATTGGGTAAAACTTTAAAATTGAGTGTAACTAGGCCTATATATATAGGTTAACAGGAAAATTCTGTACATTTTTTCTTGTTATCCAAAGAATTGGGTAACATTTTTGGGTATAACCTTATTAGGTTATATTATATTATTTGTAAAATTTCAGACATCAACCCAATTTTGCGTGACTTAAACCTAAAGTTATCCTAATATTTTTTAAAATTATTCTGAATTTTTGGGGAGTTAGCAAGATTTTGACACTAGATCGCCCACTCTAGCAAAGTATAGTCAAATCTGAAGTTTTGAAAAGTTACTAGTGCTGTTACCGATGCTATTGAAACTCGTACTGTAAGTTAGGTTGAAACTGGGGCTAAGTCTACAAGCTACATTCGAAATTGAAAAATCGTAAATAACTGAAAAACTGTTACACTCCTAATAAATTTATACATGTAACATTTTTTATTTAATTAAGTAGATATTTGAGTGACATGAAAAATTAGAAATGCTCAAACTGGTACCTTTAAAATTATGATCAATCATGTTTGCAATTTGCACTAAATACGTAGTTATAAAAAATTACTCGTATTTAGAAAAGAATATAAGCGTACTATTTTTTTTATCTACAGTTCACACAATATTTCAGGTTAATACGTAACACGTTATTTTTATAACTGCATATGGTATCAGTCCACCATTATTGGGGTAACCCAACAATATTATTAAGAAATCATAAATACTTCAGTAATTTTTTGTGGGGGGGGGGCGGGTACAAAAGGTTTTGCCCAGAGTGAAGCTTACCCTAAATCGGGGCCTGCCTATTGGTTGTTTCTAAACTAAGACCACGCCCTACTATATGATAGAATATATATATGAAGCATAACGCCATGTTTAGTTTCTGCTTGCAGCCATTAGGGAATGGCCCCTAGATGCTGCTGACGCTCACCCCAGTGATGCATGCGGAGAGGTCACGCGAGAAACACACTTGTGGCTGGGTTCGGAGTCAGAGTGACTTCCACTTGGGGTGGGGGCGGTTGTTTTAGTGGGTATTGCCAGATACCGTTCTGGTTGAGCCCCACAGTACCTCTAATTTGGATTGAGGTCTGCACGAAACGCATTTTTTCCGCCTAAAAAAAAAAAAAAAAAATGTTTAGTTAGTTTCCATTATAGCTCAAATGTCACTGAAGATGACGAATTTGTCCTTGAATCGCGTTTGGTCATTCAACGTATTTTTGGGAAAACTGTGTTCTGGGTGTTTATAATTTATATCTGTATAAATAAAGTTCACTGTTTATTACACCTTCTTTTAATTTAAAATAAGTTTCTCAATACAGAGCATATTTTATAAATTGACAACTAACCTAAAATAAAAATACATGTCAGTTTCATGTTTTGTTTATTGTGTCAAAATATTTCATACAGAGAAAGTGCACTTTAAAAGTTAAATACATACTTGTCTTGTTAACAATAAAACTAAGTATATTATCGTCTAAATGTATTAATATATTTAAATACAATTTGGTTTACATAAACATAACATATTAAAACGTTTATATGTGTGACATATAAAGTAAAGTTGTGTTTACTTACTGTAATGTGTTTCTTGAAATATATTCTAAACATTCTGACAATCTAATATTTAGACGTTTGTGTAGTAAGTGAGATTAAGGAAAACAAGAACAATTATGTAAGTAAATATTGTATATGGACTTGTGAGAAGATATACTTGATGGAATAAAACTTGAACACAGAATCCCACAAACTCAAACGCGATTCAAGGACGAAGTCGCCATATTTAGTGATGCACCAGCTACACTCATGTTTAACTAGGGTATTACTGAAGATGGCGACTTTGTCGTTGAAACGCGTTTTGGTTATTAAACGTATTAGTTGTGGTATTCTGTGTTGAAGTTTTAATCTATCAAGTATAGCCATCTAAATGACTTAACAGAATGTAACTACAACTTCTACACTGAACAGTTGATTGACTGCAAAAACAATTATCTTACTATATTTGAAAAACCTATATTGTGCATTTTTCCCATGTATTTAAAAAAGACACAACATCATTGTACATGGTAAAGTAGAAAAAAAATCTTAGTATAATAATGTTACAAACTATAAATTAAAATGTGTTTCCTTGATGTTTTATTTCAAATTATCGTCTAATATAGCCTATCATATTATATGACTAACCAATTATAATTATAATGAACCATGGATGTTCAAAGAGATTAAAACAGGGTCATTACATGTTTAGAAAATTATCTACGTTGAAAATTATCCAGTAAAGCAGATAATCTAATTAGAAATAAATATCATGTCAATTTTACTTATATAAAACGTAAGATATAAAACAAAAATATAATGCTTACTCAATGTTCAAGAATGAATTACAATGTTTGAAAGTTTGAATAAAAACTCTCATAAAAATACTTAAACTAAGTTATACAATTTTACTAAATAAAATAAAACATAATTGATCAGTTAGTTTCTTTGTATATATTTTACATTTGTGTATTTTAAATTTCCCAATATTGTTTTAGAAAATACCTGGTATTTATGATTTAACTTAAATCTCAAGAAATACACCAGTAAAAAACCAAAGTAAATAAATCGACTTTTATAACAAGTTTTCATAATTCCGCTATTTTTTTTAAAGTAATTAAATTTAACAATAAGGGTTTAGCAAACATTTTAAAATTATTTATAAAACATATTAAGACTTAGTGATATTGCAGTATGATCAATTCTACATATTTGAGAAATACAAAAATATTTAGTTAAAATATTTGTAAATGGCCGCCATTTTCCAATATGGCGGTCAAATTTCGAATTTCTTATGGAACATCTTATATTTTATTATGATTTTAGGTTTTAAAAGTTATTTTAAGACTTTTTGTTCTTGGTACGTTTTTGAAACCACTAACCGTTTAAAAGTTAGAGGGGGGTAACATTTTAAAAATACCCTAACTGAACGGAAGATATTTTTGTATGGAAACGTTTTGAACAAATGGAAACGCTCTTAACACTAACAAAACATAGTTTAGACAAACAACTTTTTAAAACCAACAAATACTGTTTTTGTTAATTTTTTATACCCATAATACAGAGGAATTGAAATTCAGGGTGTCTATTTTAACTGTAGCACCATTGGGATCTCCAAAAGAACAAGATGTACAGCAAACTTTAAATGAAGGATTTAATCTACTTTTAAGTGACCATTAAAGATATGAATTACAAATTTCAAATATTTGCCACCATTTTAAAATATGGCGGAAAATTTTCGAATTTCTTATGGAACATCCTATATTTTATTATGATTTTATATTTTAAAAGTTATTTTATAACTTTTTGTTCTTGGTGTGTTTTTGATATGACCAACCATTTAAAAGTTAGAGAGGAATAAAATATTAAAAACACCCTAACTGATATTTCTTAAAATCGTCAAGAAAAAAAGTCTTAAAATAGCTTGTAAAACCAAAAATCACCACAAAATACAGAGTAGGCCTATTCCATAAGAAATTCGAAAGCTGTCTACCATTTTGAAAAATAGCTTTTCATTGGTTCAAAACTTAAATATATCTTCCACTCAGTTAGGGTGTTTTTAAAATTTTACACCCCTCTTACTTTTAAACGGTTATTCATATATATAAAAAAAAAAAAAAACACAAAGAACAAAAAAAATTTAAAATAACTTTTAAAATCTAAAATCATCATAAAATAATATAGTTTTTTCCACAAGAAATTCGAAACTTGTATGCCATTTACAAATATTTTAACTAGGCTACATATTTTTTAATATCTCACAAATCAAGGAAAGATTACCATTTAAAGTTTGCTGTCAGTTTTATAGTTTACAAAATACCAATGGTGGCTTATTAAATAAGGCACCCAGTATAATAATTTGTTGTTGAATACTAAATACTAATATTAGAATAGAATTTAAAACTTTAAAATAATAATATTTTCCCCAGAAATTAATTAACTAAAATAGACTATATTGGTTGCTGATGTACAAACAAACTATAATAGAACATTTGCAGGTCTGTAATGATTTATACCTGTGTAGTACAATAATGAACATTGCCACGTCTGTTGTGTGCATTCGACATATTCACTTCAACATTACATTAAAAATGTGCATAGTGGTTTCCTTTCAAAGCCTACAGAACAGTCTATTCTATTTTTTAATAATCAACAAAAATACAAATATTAATTATTACCTTAATGTTGACATTGCCAAGTCCTTTCTGTACACTAATTGTTCACTTTGTCATTAGAGCAAAATATAACGTCGACGCTACATTAATTATTACTGGAATCAAACTCACATTCCAGTCAAAGATACCGCATGATATTCCTGTATTCTCGTGTATAAGTCGATGGTGCATACGGTTCAGTGCCATTTTTGTATTTCCATCTTCAACTAATTCCGAAGTAGTGAGCATTGTTAGCGTTAATTTCTTAATTCCAAACTCCAAAACTGTGCAAGATACAAGACTTACAATAATATGTGTGGCTGTAATAACAACTAGCAACGAAGACGCTATAAAATCATCCGGGTTGATAATGGTGGATGTATAGTTCCAATAATTACCAATAGTGAACAACAATACGAGACTTCCAGTATAGTAGGCGAGGTAGGTACTGAAGTAACCGTTTATAACACTCAACACTGTGTAGATTTCTCTGCAGGCTGTATTGATGAGTTTTAGGCGACCATTGTGACTGTCACACGATGAACATTGCGGTGTTGGGTTCTCGACAGGAGGTAACACACTAATTGTTGAACACCTTGGAGGATACGAAAGGCCAGTAATACATGTCCCCAATAATCTCATACGTTGGTTAACTGTCAGAACCAACAAGTAAAACATAGTCATCGTTGCCCAAATCATTCCGCTGAAGTGAAGAAAGTGTAAATGTATCGCATATGTCAAAACTACATTATCCAGGATCGAAAATACTCTCAGAAATGTACACAACAGGATTAAGGTGATTCCATTTGCAATTACAGCTATGATCGCATACAACCTCAATTTTTTATGTTCTACGACATGTCCCAGTCGTTTTAATTTACCATCTATGGTTTTTATATTTTCAAATATATCAATGATCTGTTTGTAATGGTTGATGGATTTCCACAACAGATGCAGGGCGGTGATTCGCAACAACATTCCTGAAATTATTTCTACCAGATATTTGTAAAAGTTTGAATAAATGGCGTTATAAATCAAAAAGCCTAAATCTAATGCAGTCGTAACAATTAGAACACAGAACAGTGTAAGTGAGTAAGTTGCTAAGATTTTGTTTCGACATTGCTTTTTGAACGATACGACAAAGGTTCCAAAAAATATCGACATTAAAGTAACGGGTTTAAAATTCGACACAATATCTTGAGACATTTTTGCAAACTAATATATAAAATATACAATTTAGTTTGTTACAGTACTGTTGTCATGGAAACGGTTGTGTAGCGCTACATTAAAGCTGTGATGGTTGAGGTCAAGTACGTATCGCTGTCATTGGTGAACAAACTGGCGAGTGTAACACATTATTCATATATAAATATCAAAGTTTTACCTGCCTTAGCAATCTTTATTGGTT
>JAGFPH010003922.1:67740-80064 GCA_018207615.1 Philaenus spumarius | reverse complement strand
ATTTAGAAGATGTACTACCATTTATATTGAAGTTCCCTTAAGCAAAGTATTAACCAATTTGAAATTATCATTCGTGGTCTTAAGGGTTGCAGTTGTCAAACAAAACTAGGCAGGCAAAATGTATGTGGTTTTATTTAGCATATGTACCATACTACCATTAAAAAGAAGGTCCCTTAAGCTAAGCATTAAACAATTTTAAACAATCATTAATCTCGCAAAGGGTTGCAGTTATCAAACAAAATGTTGCAGGCAAAATGTATGTAGTATTATTTACAAGAATTACAATATAACGGGTTGGATTTGATATGTGAATTGTATGTTTTATGTTTTAAGAGATATGAATTTGTGTATCTCTTATTTATCACGTCTTATGACAAGAATTTAAGTTATCAAAAAAATTCTGAAGTAAGATTTTGGTGATATTTAGAAGATTTACAACCATTTCGAAATGGCCCAGTATTGTCTTTACAAAGAAAGCAATATTATTTTTGTACTGTATTTTTTTTTTTTGACAAGCCTTGCTCTATGGATTATTCATATCAATAAAATTCGATCATACAAAACTTTCGATAATAGTTACAATTTTTTAATAACACTAAACTATTTCATACTGTGTCTAATGAGGGAGCTATGATTTCATTGTTCTAAAACCTTTTTTATTTATTCATTGTACTAATAATTTGAGTTCTAAATTAATCATAAACATTTTTCATACTACTCTTAGATAAGGATTTTCTGGGTTTTTTTTCAAACATTTGTCATTTTTATAAGATTGTTTTTATTTCAAAGTTTGACATTTTCAATCTATAAATTGTATTAATGAAATTACGATACTGGGAGTAATTTGTGCTAATTTAATGTATATATAAAATAAAAATTAATCAAATATATATATATATATATTTAAAAGTTGATTTCTCACAAATCAAACAAACTTTGAATACCTAAACCTTTATTAATCACTTAATTATTAAATCAATCGAATTATTATTCTTTATTATATTAAACTTATTTTATTTATTTTAAAAAACTATCTAGGCCAGTCGGTAGAGGTAATGTTATACCAAAAGTTCCAGTAATTTATAATACGGCTGATTTTTTTATAATTACATTCAAGTATGTAGATAAACATAAAAAAAAGTTTACCAGTCTATCAATTTCTCAAAGTTGAAAAAAAATCGATTATAATTTTTTGTTTTTTCGATTATCCTTAATATTTCGAGCTGGGATGAAGATAGAGAAAAATTAAAAATACCACCGTGTAGGGGAAGTATTTTTCACCAAAAAAGGTCATGTGTATTTATTTTGTCCGAGCAATGGTTTGTCTGGAAAAAATTCGAAAATGCAGGTATGTATTTTGCAGAAGGGGAAATCACTAAAAGGGTACATCTTAAAGGTGTTATAGTTAAAACGAGATAGGTAAAACAGAAGACTATTTTCAAGCGCCTCGTTTTTAAAAATAACATGAAAAAAATCGTTCATACTTACTAAGAATATTTATACTGGTGTACTCAACTTGTATAACAAATTTGATGTTGATATTCCAAAAATTGACGAAACTGGAATAGATTGAAATTAGTTCGTGGGTCTGGTACTCCTAAAATCGATAATCGAAATCGACTCCTAGATCGGGTAATTTTCAAGCTAACAAGCTGAGACTCAGCATAAATGTTTAAGATATATATTTTAAGTCCTATGTCAAGTTTCAATTCCATATATTAAAATTTGGCCAATTTAGAATGAGCCAACGCTTCGTATATGAATAAGATGTCCCCTTTTAGTGATTTCCCTTGCTGCAAAATACATACCTGCATTATCGATTTTTTTCCAGACAAACCATTTGTTGGACGAAATAAATACTAATGACCTTTTTTGTTGAAAAATACCTCCCCTACACGGTGATATTTTTTTTTCTCTATCTTCATCCGAGCTCGAAATATTAAGAATAATCGAAAAGAAAAATGATAATCGATTTTTTTTCGACTTTGGGAAATCGATAGACTGGTAAACTTTTTTTAATGTTAATCTACATACTTTAAGGTACTTATAAAAAAATATCAGCCGTATTGCAAATTACTAGTAGTTGTAACCTATACTGACTGAACTAATGGTATAATTAATTTTTCTAAAATTTCGGGAGTAATTTTATTCCTTAATAAAATATTTAAAATATACAATGTTAACTAAAATATGTGTATACATGTTTAGAGATTTAAAATATTAAATTTAAATGAAATAGTTTATAATAAAGCCATGTCTTTATCTAATATAGACCGGTTCCGTATAATAAATTACAGATTAATGGAAGTATAATAAATTTTAGTAATATTTCGGAAAGTAGAGGACCCGGCACCTGAGTCCAAGAGGGGTGGGGGGGCCAATCGCACGACTCTAAACCCTTGGATGAGTGTGGGGGTGGACCTTGGGTGAGTGTGGAGTGGGCGTGGGGGGTGGAGGTGGGTGTGGGAGTGGGTGGTGGCGGAAACGCTATTTTCCTAACCTACATTTTGTTTTTTTCTAAACCTAGTAGCCATGATCTATGAAGTACGTTAGGCTTCGGGGATGTCCTTAGACTTAAACTAAAACTCAGAATGTGTCGTCACCTGACGCAAACGATTTATCTAATACACTTATACACTTTGTAATAACTAAAAACTAACCATCAAATTATTTATAGGATTTAGTCAAAATAAAAAACAATTCATTTAAAAAATAAATTTTATTTCAATATTCAAAAACACCTCTACTCTCGAAATATTCCTGGAGCTCCCACTCCAAGTGGTAGTCTTCCTCCTCTTCCCCCGAAGAATATTCGAAGAAGTAGAGGTTATCCGAATCGACCTCCTCCTCCTCGTCTACGCCGTATCGTAACTCCTGATAAAATTCAATTAAAATTCAAAAAATTGTTCACCGTATTTGAGAACAAATTCACTGACAAACTCACTGATTTCTCTATATAGTAGTAACAATCCTAAAATCTACTTACAGTAAATAGACGAGGCAACTCGTCGCCAGAAAACTCTTCTATGATGTCTCTGTCCATGTCTCACTGTGTTATAACTACAGAGTAGAAATCAGGCTTGCTTTATATAGCCGTCTAACTAGCACACAGGAAACGGATTGTAACATTGCAACCTGCCAAGATAATTTCACCATCTGGTTCACTGACTATCACTCTGGCCTTGATATCGCACATATTTGATACTAGTTTGTCTCAATCAGGGTATTAAAAATAAAAAACTGTTAAGATCTATATATGTTTATTCTTATATATATTTTTATTACAATTCATAGTTTTTTTTCAGTTAACAGTAGCAATTAATATGTAAAGAAAATGTTTTATAAGTATAGTCTGATGTAGTCCACTATCCATCTTCTGCATATCGGACAATCGGCAAATCGGCTAACACATTGAGGGCAGAAGACATGTCCGCAGGGAAGTAGAGCAATGTTCGGTATGTTGAGTAAGCAGACAGTACAGGGACTCCGCATCTGGCTAGGATTGTTCACTTCGGGTTGCTGTAAAAACACACATCATTAGTATTTATATAATAAAGATTGTTCAATTTTGGTTGTAAGAAAAAAGCATCATTAGTAGTTCTCATAAAATACTCGACAATCATCAACAATAGACTTACGCATGTATTGGTAGGTGGACGTCCAAATTGTTGTAAGGCGAATATACCATCTTCCGTTAAATCTATTAAATCCTGCCTCATCATTCTCCAAACATGAAGCGCAAACGTGCCGCATGTTCTGTAGTACGAAAACGACGCTGCTACCTTTAAATCGTTTACTAACGAGTTCAGAGCGGACAACGAATCTTCCAAAACCTCTAGCGTTGTATCTCGAGACGGCATCCCTTGAATTGGTTGACAAAGGTTAGCTCGGTTTGGATGACCCGAAGTTGAAGAATAATCATTCCTAAGCTAAAAAAGAAAATACAGGTGTTATTATTATTATTATTAATTAAACATTAAGGTAGAGAAAAAACAGTTTTAGATGCTTACATAGTTCGCATGGCCGTAGGCCTGAAGGTAATGCATCAATAGACACATGTATTCATTTTGATCGGCTGCGGATGAAGAAGAAGGTGACGTGACGCTGAAGAAGAAGGTGATGCTGATTGAAGGTTTGCTGAAGGAGGGTGTAGATTCTCAATGGACTCGGATAATGGGAATTCCACAATATCTGGCTCGTAATGTTCAATGGACTCATCAGGTGAAGAAGGTGATGCTGATTGAAGGTCTGCTGAAGGAAGGTGTAGATTCTCAGGTGAAGAAGATGCTGATGCAGGCTGAGGTAAAGGGAATTCCACTATCGAAATATCTTGCTGTTCAATTTCTGGTGTCTCGGGTCGAATATTGTTATTAACCATTTTAAACTGTAATTTGAGAATAACATTACTGAAAAATATTTTTTGTCTTTAAATAATCTATACACAGGTCACGATCACAATAGAAATCGTAACTATTACCAATAAAATTGGTAATAGTATCTGTAGGACGATAGCGTAAAAACTCGGCAAATTCCTGTATTGAAAATAAAGGGGTTACTACACACTTATCGCACCAATAACTGGGATTCCAAATAGTGTATAATAACATGTCACCATCTACAACTTCCCTACAAGTAGATATGTTCAGTTTATTTCTATCAAGAGTTGGTTCGTGCACAATAATTACACTGAAACACCGTCTACACAAATCAACACCGTTGTACGTTAAGCGTCGAGTAAATACATCGTTATACTCATATGCGAATTCAGGCACCTCAGGCGGATGATTCATTAGCATGAAAAAGTCCGAAAAAGTAATGTTTTCAAAATCAATGGTTAGGTAATCAAATCCTTCAGTATTACACTTCACTTGCATTAAATAGTTTTTAAAATTAGCTTTCAAATGTTTTTGTATAGAAATCGGCAATGGAAGTTCTTCTATATTACTATTAGTGATTAGAACTTGTTCACATACCGATCTAGCGCTTAGCTCGAATAATGTTTTTGGTGAAGAATTCATAACGTACACCAGAAAAAAAAATTATTGCCACTAAAACCAGTATCGAAACTAAACAACTGATAATGAAAAAGAGATTTTCAAAATCAATACAACCATAATCGAATCCTACAGTATTACAAGTCACTTTTGTTGAATAAATTTTAAAATTTGCTTTCAAATGTTTTTGAATAGAAATCGGTAATTCAAGTTCTTCTATATTACTATTAGTAATTAGAACATGTTCACATACCGATATAGAACATAGCTCAAATAAAGTTTTTGGTGATGAATTCATATCATACACTGAAAATTATACTTACTTGAATTGTAATAAAAATATATATATAAGAATAAACATATTATACTGCTGCTGTCTCCGTTACACTGGATTTACATTTGTATTTCCAGTTTAACGGATTTTCCTATGTGCTCGGTAACGATTAATTTTTTATCTTTTAAATCGCGTATCTGCGACTCGGTCAGAGTCTGGTAGCGTTTTGGTAAAAACACTTTGTTCGAGGTATCTTCTAGTAAGTCGTTGAGAACGACTAATATGCTCGGACCATAATTGGTTTTTATGCGGCGGGCGTTTGCAATCGTATATTGCTTCCCGATAGTCAGACTTTTCAAAGAAACAAACTCGTTTTCTTGCGGAGCGATTGAGTTGAAAAAGTCAACGGTATTGACGGTAACCATACTCACTAAGAAGAAGAAGAAGAAACTAACGTTGAAACAGACCCGACACTTAGATGTGTACCGATAGGAGACAGCTGATGAACTGATAATGGATAGTAAATGTAACACGCTTTTATACTAATTTCGAGGCCATATTGCTGCACTGGAATTCGGTCTCCGGTGCGGTGAATGCGAAAGATTCGTTCGCTTTTTCACGGATTTTACATGCAATTGAACGGGGATCGCAATTACATTGCGAGTCTAGTTTGCGTAGTGTGTGCTTCACTGTCAAAGACCCTCTTACAATTTGTGCTACTTTCTCTTAGAACAACCGGCTAGAAGTGTCTTACACTTTCAACAACTTTGACTTGGGTTCCTAGCAACGCCCTTGATTTGACCTCGTTTTACTATTTAGTGCCTATTCGTCAAAACCTTATTCATTCTGCTCCGTACCACAGGTGAGTTAACATATTCGCTCTCTCTAGCTCTCTCTCTCTCTCTCTAAAATGTCATCTGCTTACATTTTGTCTACTTTGCAAACTTATGTAACAAAGTTTCGACTCTACGGTACTAAGATTGTTTTCAAATTCAATTCACCACCCGAAGGTGTGGAAGAAATTCAATGGATTAGACAAGGTTTGAACGAACTTGTAGAGACTATGACAAGTGAAACGACTGACGAAGACTATTTAGGGTTTACTTTTCGGAGCCTCAATTTAAAAAATAAGGATCCGGGATTCTTAGCTTTTAGGCCTGCATCGGAGGTGACTGCTGATATCATGTGGAAAATTTTTGGGGGTATTATACAGAGTAACGCCGAGGCTTGTACATCCTGCGACACATTTAAAGTAGAATGTACTAAAGTTAAAGTGCCGTTAGGTCGTGGGAGGGTTAGACCAGGACTATATAACAATTTCAATGACGAATGTAGAGGAAGAAACGGTATTGTAGTAATAAAAAACACAGACTCTCTGTGTTTACCGTGCTCCCTCGTAGTTGCTATAGCTCATGCGGAAAAAGACAAGGACTATGCGGCTATACGAAGGAGTAGATGTAATAGACAGACTCTTAGAGCCCGACAACTTATGCTCGATGCCGGGGTTCAACTCACCGACGAGGGTGCGGGGGTGCAGGAGTTGCATCAGTTTCAAAATCATCTGCCTCTACACAAAATTACGGTGTACAGTTACGGAAATAAAGGTCGTGATATTTATTTCGAAGGCGATGTGCAGAATCCTCGCTACAAACTAAATTTAATTTTTCACAATGGCCATTTCAACGTAATCACTAGTCTGACCTCCGCGTTCGCTTGCGACTATTACTGCGAGGCCTGTCACATTCCTTTCGATCATCGTCATGAGCACAGATGTTCCTCCACCTGTTACTCTTGCAAACGTTCCCCGCCGTGTTTGCTGGAAAACGACGGAATCTATTGCGGGGATTGTAAAAGAAAGTTTATGAATAGAGACTGTTTTACATTTCATTTAAAAAATATTTGTAAAACTTTAAAAAAGTGTCCCGATTGCGAGAAAATGATTATGTTGAAAAAACGTCGTTCAAAGCACGTGTGCGGTGAAACTTTTTGTAAAGTGTGCAATAAATATGTGCTCGAAAAAACTCAATTCACTCCTAAACTGATTACACGCGGTACAAAGGTAATCCTCATGGAAATCGATAATGTTAAATTTATCGATTCTTTGAACTACATGCCCATGGCTCTGTCAAAACTTCCTAAAGCTTTCGATCTACCTCCGGAAAAAAAGAAAGGCTACTTCCCACATCTGTTCAACACATTGGCCAATGAAAATTATGTAGGTCCTATCCCCTCTAAAGAGTTTTACTGTCCCGACTCCATGTTCGACAAGAACAATAAAGAGTTTATCATTTGGCACGACGAGCAGATTCGTAACGAGTACGAATTCGACTTTAAAAAAGAAATCTTTGAGTACTGCCTTTCGGACGTAGACATTTTAGCTCAAGCGTGTATTAAATTCAGAGCCTCGTTTCTCAAAGAGTGTAACGTTGACCCTTTTCTAGAAGCCGTGACAATAGCAAGCGCATGCAACCTCGCGTTCAGACGTAATTTCCTGAAACCAAACACGATAGGAATCGTTCCCAAGAGCGGATACCGATCTGTCGACCTCCAGTCTAAAATCGCTTTACAATGGTTGACTTGGGAGGAGGATCAGAGAGGGATTCGTATGGAGCACGCCGGTAGAGGTCGCGAAGCTATCGTCAATGGGGTGAAAGTGGACGGATTGTGCGACGGAAAAGTTTTCGAATTCCACGGGTGCTACTGGCACGGATGCCCTAAATGTTTTCCGCACAGCCGCGATGAACCTCTTCAAGACGACCCGTCCGATACGCACAATGCACGGTTGGCGAGAACAAGAGCCAAAATAGCTAAACTCGCCCGACTAGAAGTCGTAGAAATGTGGGAATGCGACTTTATAAAACTCAAACAGCGAAACGTTGAAAGAGCCTACCTCGACTCTCACCCAATGATGCATACCGTACCCCTCGATCCTCGCGATGCGTTTTTCGGTGGCCGAACGGGTAATACAAAGTCGTACGTAAAATGCGAGGTGGGCGAAACGATTCAGTATGTCGACGTTTGTTCGCTTTATCCTTGGGTTTGCAAGTACGGTAAATACCCTGTAGGGCACCCGAAAACACATATAGGTGACGACGAATGCAGGAAACTTGGTATGACTGTTGACGGACTTCTTAAAAGCACAGTACTCCCTCCTCGTGAATTGTATCATCCTGTACTTCCCGCAAAGATGAACAAAAAATTGATGTTTGTTCTTTGTCGGACTTGCGGACAAAATTCACTAGGGGAGTGTACACATAACGTCGACGAACGAGCACTGACAGGTACTTGGACAATGGACGAGATACGGAAAGCTGTAGACAAGGGTTACGTCATTATTGAAATGCATGAGCTATGGGAGTATAAAATGGCGTCGTTTGACAACGGGGACGGACTTTTCACGGAATTTATAAATACATTTTTAAAAATTAAACAAGAGGCATCGGGCTATCCGGGGTGGTGCCAGACCGAGGAAGACAAGGCAAACTATATCGACGATTATTTTACAAACGAAAATATTAGACTAGATCCGACGAAAATTTGTAAAAATGAGGGGCTTAGGTCGCTTGCAAAATTAATGTTGAATTCGTTTTGGGGTAAATTCGGTCAGAGGGAAAATCAAACAAAAACATTCATAATAAGACAGCCTTCGGAATTGTTTAAAATGCTAGTCAGTCCGTCCGTAGACGTAAACCATATCCAAGAAGTGAACGAAGACGTAGTTGTAGTAAATTGGCAATATGTTGAGGACTCCTGCGAAGTACTCCCGACTGTGAACGTGGTACTCGCCGCGTTCACTACTGCTCACGCAAGACTTAAACTTTACGATTACCTGGACGCCTTAGACACTCAGGTGGCCTACTATGATACTGATTCTGTTATTTACCTGCACAGAGAAGGATTACACAAAGTAGAGACTGGAGACTACCTCGGACAGATGACCGACGAATTAGCCGACTACGGGTCGGGATCTTACATTACAGAATTTGTATCAGGCGGTCCAAAAACCTACGCCTACAAAGTTCTGTCTACTAAATCCAACGACCCCGTGACTGTTTGCAAAGTAAAAGGCCTATCGTTGAACCTTCGCACTTCGGGTGTGGTGAATTTTGAATCGATGAAACGGATGGTACTAGATAGAGATGAAGACCCGCTCACTGTTACAGACACACGCATAAGAAGAACAGTAGATCGTAAAGGTCGTAACCGTGAGCGAGACGAAACTGTTTAAAATCACTGGAGCAAAAAGAAAGAGACATGGAGAGTACGATTCTTTACCATATGGGTACATTAAAATTCCGCGACTAGAAAGAGCGATATGTTGAACTCTCTGTGTGTGTGTGTGTGTGTGTGTGTGTGTGTGTGTGTGTGTGTGTGTGCGTGCGTGTGTGTGTCTGTGCGTGATTGGCCCTCTGGCGTAGGGAAGCTGTACTGCTATAATCCTCGCAAGGCTGAATGTGTTGTAACGGAGATGCCAAAATTTATGGTTGGGCATCACGGAAACAGGCGGGTGGGGGCCTGTTTCACCCCTTCGGGGGTTTACATACCCCGTCCCATATGATTACCCCATCAGTTGAACGATGGATGTGCGACGAGCTATTGCTGCGGAGCTTCATAAGCCCCCGAGAAGAAATTTCAAAACTAGACGAGTGACTTTGAAATCGTTAACGGATATTTTTCAGGCGGATTTGGTCGAGATGATACCGTACGCTAAAGTCAATAAAGGGTACAAGTATATAATGACCGTGATAAACTGCCTTTCCAAATTTGCTTTTGCAGTGCCTATAAAGTCGAAATCCGGGTTAGAAGTAGCAGCCGCATTAGAACCAGTATTTGAAAATCACAAAATGAAACATTTCCAAACCGATCAAGGTAAGGAATTTTTCAATGCGCACGTGCAAAAGTTAATGCGAAAATACAATATAAATCATTACGCGACCTATTCGGACAAAAAAGCTTCCATAGTGGAAAGGTTAAATCGTACTTTGAAAAATCTCATGTGGCGTGAGTTTACCGCACAAGGCAGTTACGAGTGGCTCGATCTGTTACCTAAAATAGTAAAGTCGTATAATAATACCGTACACAGTACTATCGGTATGAAACCCTCTAAAGTTTTGAAAAAACACGAAAAATTACTATTGGCAAAAATCGCGGGAAAGTCTATCAAAAGTCAGCCTAAATTTAAATTAGACGATAAAGTTAGAATTTCCAAGTACAAAAAGACATTTGCTAAAGGTTATCTACCCAACTGGACAAACGAAGTGTTTACGGTGTACGGTGTTAGGCCTACAAAACCAATCACATATGTTTTACAAGACGGAAAAGGAGAAATTTTAAAAGGTAGTTTTTACGGCGAAGAGTTAAGCAAGTCGAGCACGGGCGACGTTTATCTCGTGGAAAAAGTATTGCGCAAGAAATTAAACAAAGTTCTTGTGAAATGGCTCGGATTCGATAAAACACACAACTCGTGGATAGATAAGAGAAAGCTGCTCTGACCAAATGTCAATGAGGTCACGACGTTGTGCAATAACGGAAGGCTTGGTAAGCAGCTCTCCTCGCATGCACACAACTCGTGGGTAGATAAGAGAAAGCTGCTCGGCCAAATGTCAATGAGGTCACAACGCCGTGCAATAACGGATGTGGAGGCTCGGTAAGCAGGTCTCGATGCCGATCGTAGAGTCTCGGAAAGCCGATCGTTAAAAAGAGAAACTCCGGTAGTTGTCCTTCAGTTTCTATTCACAATGCGTATCGAAAGTATGTCGCACGCGCTTCGGATGTCAAATTTTGACGAATACCTTTCGGAAAGTAACAATACCAAAAAACGTCACAGTCAATTATTGCCCAATACTATTAGGTGTATTGTGTGTGGTCCTTCGAATTGTGGTGAAACCAATGTAGTATTTAATCTGTTGTTCGAGGAGCACGGGTTGAAATTTGCAAATATTTACGTGTTTTCCAAGTCCCTTCATCAACCTAAATACAAACTATTGGAAAATGTTTTTGAAAATTCGGGTATCGGTTATTTTCCATATTCGGACAACGATAGTGTAATTCCCCCCAACGAAGCCGAACCAGATTCTGTTATGTTATTTGACGATATCGCTTGTGAAAAACACGATCATATACGCAGTTACTTTACCATGGGTCGTCATAACAATATAGATTCGTTTTATTTGGGACAGACCTACAGCAGAATACCCAAGCAGCTGATCCGCGACAATGCCAACCTTTTAGTAGTATTTAAACAAGACGAGATGAATTTGCGTCACATTTTTACAGATCACGTCATGCCGGACGTTTGTTTTGGAGTTTTTAAAGATATATGTGCTCTCGCGTGGAAGGATAAACACGGATTTGTGGTTATAGAAAAAGACAGTGAGATTGCTGAGGGGCGGTATAGGATAGGATTCGATCGTTTTGTAAAAGATATATAATGCGTATTTACACGTACAACGATATCGGCTCGTATGCTTCCGTAAAAAGACTTTCTAAACCAAAGTCAAACCTTTGTACTTGGTACTATCCCGGTAGGAAACAATTTTGCGGCAACTATTGTAGTCGTGCTTCTAAACACGGGGATATATTTAACAGACGATGTTGGCGTCACAAGAGACGTGGAGGATACAGTAAAAGTTTACCGCCCGTGGTCATACTGATGATTACTTCCGGTCATAGGATTTACAACAGGGAAGCTTGGATAAAGTTTCTACACGAGAGCGAAAAGAACGGTGTACCGTTTGAGCTAGTTATTTACAACGAACACATGATGAAAGGCACCGTACGACATTCTCAAAATTTAATCTCGCGTTTTAGACCTTTTCCCGATTTTTTCGATCGTACCGTTAGACCCGACCACGGAGACATAAACTACACTCAAGTTTACCTGGATATGTTGCAATACGGCTGTTCATTACCTTATGCATCGAGGTGCGTAGTAGTAACGGAGCGGACTATACCTATTCGAGATCCGGTTTACGCCTATAAGTTATTGCTCGGTTCAAAGTGTTGTGTCGACGTGAGTTATAACGTAAAGTTCGGACCGGCGCCTAAAGACCTGCC
>JAGFPH010003922.1:47674-67640 GCA_018207615.1 Philaenus spumarius | reverse complement strand
ATAAACTCGCGAACGCCGGTTGGCTGGGAGTCGGTGAAACACACGAATCGACGACATTTACAATCTCCGTACATTTGAAAATGCTTATGGGCTTTTTCGAAGACTACAAGAGAATTGTGGTGAACGTAAAACAGGAACTCGTACTTTTACGCTCTTCGTCCGACTTGAACGCGATAATTAGTGAGAACGCTACTTCCGTAGATTTGAAAATAACCAGCATACAATGGAGAGTTCCCCATCTCACTGTGACCGATGCTTATCGGTTGAAAATTTTAAAAATGATCGAACGCGATGCTCCCGTTCACGTCCCTTTTAGAAGCTGGGAGATTCACGAATTCCCTACACTTCCGCCGTCGCAACAGATTTCCTGGACCGTAAAAACTTCTAACCAGATGGAAAAACCGCGTTACGTTATTGTAGCTTTTCAAAAAGATAGGAAGATTCAAATTAAAAAAGACGCTTCCTTGTTTGACCGCTGTGGAGTGGAAAATGTAAAACTTTACTTAAATTCACAGTATTTTCCCTACGATAGTATCCACGGGGACGTTTCGACCATGTACGAGATGTACTCTAGGTTTCAACAGTCTTACTATCTACGTGAGTCGTCTCCTTGCATGGATCTCGCCTCGTTCAAGGACAAAGCCCCGATTTTTGTGATTGACTGTTCGGAACAGAACGATTCTATAAAATCAGGTCCTGTTGACGTCAGACTTGAGATAGAAACCTCTTCCAATTTTGACGATAAAACCACGGCCTACTGTCTCATTCTACACGATACACATATAGTGTACAATCTTCTTTCCGGTACGGTTAAGAAGATGGTCTAGGCTCAGTCGTGATCGAGAAGCCGAAGAAGATGGACGTGGAGACCAAGTATCCGCCTAACCTGCCTCTGGGCATCTTTTTGAAATCCGTACATTTCTTAAACGCCGAGTGCACAAAATTTGTAGCGACAGGTTTATTTCAGCATACGGGCTACGGCATCGGACTATTGCTTCGTGCGGATAAAAAATTTGTTTTCTTTTCCCACGAATTGTTTAACGAAATACTCGTTCATATTGAAAATGTCACAACAGCTGTAGCGACTAAGGAGGAGTACTTTTTCAAATTGACTACCGGTGATTTTAAAGTGCATAGCGTGTTTGGTAAACGATACGTTATACTATATGATGGGGAGCATTCGCTGCCCTTAAACACTACAGAGTGGGAGCTGTTTGTAGACAGTATTCCGTTAGTGACGCGTCGTATTAAAGAACTATTTTATATCGAGGGTGACTTACGCGATTACATCAGTGAGTGTTTGACCAACGACGAACTCGTTTCTAGCACACTCCCTGAAGCGGACAAACTGTACGATGAAATCGTCCTGTTTAAAAAATATGCAGGCAGTGGTTGAATTTCACGGTTTCCGAGATAACGAAAACAGATATATAGTCAAAGAGTTTGCTATAGTTTGTGATGACTTTGAAAGCGTCGTTGTTTTCAAACCACCCTATAAATTTGACCTACTGAATGCTAAAGGTCGGAGATCGGTGCGTTATTTGCAAAAGCACTATCATCTTCTCAAATGGGATGATGGTAGTGTCCCGTATGACGAGGAAACTATACGTTCTTTGTGCGAACCGTTCTCCACAATTTTCACAAAAGGATTGGAAAAAGCTCAGTTTTTGAGAAAATTTCATCCTCGTGTGAAGGAATTGCCAGAGGAAGAAAAATACTCCTACTGTACAGAAATTAAATGTATATTACCACAACACTTTCAATACGATAGTAAATGCGCATTAAAAAGTGCTAAATATTTTTACAATTTATTCCTTACTTAGTGTGTGTGTGTGTGTGTGTACAATGGTCACTGGCGCAGAGTTAAGTCCCTCGTAAACCTAAAAGGTCACTGGCGCAGGGTTAAGTCCCTCGTAAACCTAAAAGGTCACTGGCGCAGGGTTAAGTCCCTCGTAAACCTAAGTGTGTACGATATGGTGCGGAAAATCCGTAAACCTATAAGGTCACTGGCGAGAAGTTAAGTCTTCCGTAAACCAAAGTGAGTAAGGAACAAATTGTAGAAAAACAAAAAAACAAAATAAAAAAACAAAATTTAAAAATATATTGGGAGGCTACATTTTTGTAATGGAGTGGTAGTCACCGGAAGTAGCGATGGTTGGGGCTACTTCCTTAAGGGGTGAACCTTCAGTTCACTCCGGATTGTAATGCGGGCCACGGGCTTCCCCCGTGCGACGGTTCCAACCCCGTATAACGCAGAGGACAATTACCCCCAGAGCTGACGGAGTATTCTCCATTCTCTACTCGACTTCCGACGAGTAATGACTTGAGTGTCGCAATAAAAAAAAGAGAGAGAGTAATAATGTCAAGTTCGAAACGTAGGGTTCATTTTAGAGACGAGATGAATACTATATTCTATATAATCGATGATTCCGATCAAAGAGAAGCGAGAAATGGTTGTTGTTGGATGCGAGAAGCCGCCGAAAGGTTGCGACGAAGGGGGAATAAAAAAATGAAATGCGAAAACTATGATGACGAATCCGATGATGATGACAATTTGAATAACGAGTTAGGCGCAGAGGACAATCGTAAATAAGACGGAGATGACTCTGTCATCTCCATTCTCTACCTGGCTTCTGACGAGTAAACATGGGTAATGACGCAAGTGTCTCAATTCGTTTCTACAAAGATAATACATTAATTGAAAAAGTTTATTTAGATTGTTATGAATTTACAAAATGCTCGGAGGTATTCGATGTGAGCGATACGGATAGTATCAAAGTTACATTTAGTACTGAATACGATTCCGGCACTTCTCAATCCGGAAGCGACTCTGAAGACGTCCCCTTAGAGGACGATCCGTCGGACACTGTCGAAGCGAGAATGGAGAGGATAGTCCAAAATGAAAAATTGCTCAATGCGGTTTTTGAAAGGATGCGGGCGAATAAAAAA
Source organism: Philaenus spumarius (assembly GCA_018207615.1). Taxonomy (NCBI): domain Eukaryota; kingdom Metazoa; phylum Arthropoda; class Insecta; order Hemiptera; family Aphrophoridae; genus Philaenus; species Philaenus spumarius. Next base: position 64,691 of record JAGFPH010003922.1, on the reverse strand, counting down.
ATGAAATGCGAAGGCGAATCCGATTGCGACGAAGGGCGAATAAAAAAATGAAATGCGAAGCCGAATCCGATGATGACAATTCGAATAACGAGTTAGACGCAGAGGACAAGGCGAACGACTCTGAAGACACTCCCGTCGGCTCTTAGGTCACTGGCGAGAAGTTAAGTCTTCCGTAAACCAAAGGGAGTAAGGAGTAGAAAAATTGATAAATTAATATTTTGGGAGGCTACATTTTTGTAATGGAGTAGTAGTCACCGGAAGTAGCGATGGTTTGGGGCTACTTCCTTAAGGGGTGAACCTTCCGTTCACCCCGGATTGTAATGTGGGCGAGGATTACGGCTTAACCGTAATCGTGTGACGGTTCCAACCCCGTGAAAACACAGAGGACAATTATAAATAAGACGGAAATCAGAGTATTTTTTCATTCTCTATCAAGCTTCTGATCGGTGTACAAGCCATGGCTTCCTATTGTTGCGAGTTGAAGTGTTTCGTTTCACCCCGTACAGTAGTCGACGGAATCGCTTGCAAAATCTGTCGATGTTTTTCGTATTGTCGCTGTAAATGCATAACAGCTCAGAAGAAAACTACGAAATTGACCATTTATAAGACGAACTTTGAAGGTTATACGTGCTGCACGAACATTTGTCATCGCTTCACCGAGGATCAGTTGTTCAACTGTCATTACTGTTTACGTACAAGCTTTATGCCTAGACTGTGCACTTGTGTTTTAAGAGACTGTAAATTTCGTAAATATTGGTGGGAAGAAGCATAAATGAGAGAACAACTGTAGTGTCTATACCTTTCAACTTCGCTGACTTTTTTACGAAACAACCGGATAGAAGTATCTGAAACTTTCACTTTGCGCTGTTTGCAACAGATTGCGTCATTGAACTCAAGGTTTCACTGTGAAGCATTATAAAAGATCCAACGAACGAGTGGATACTTCAGTCTCTGTCTACAGTTACATCATGGTGCCTCGACGAATCAGTAAGACTCCTAAGAGGACGACAAGAAGCCAGAAGGCGTTTGAATCTTTTTTAACGAGGGCGATTGAACAGTTGTCTAGGTAAGTACCAAATTTGTCAATAAACCGTTCTAAATCAATTTACAATATATCTGATTTTGTTTTGCAACTAGAGTTACGTCGCCACGAGTGACATCATTGCTTCACTTAAACTAAATTCTCAAAGCTTCGGCTTGCTTGTTTCTGTATTCTTATAGTTAATTTTTTATTCCGAAATATTTGTTGAAAAACACATACAATTTATTTTCGTTCCCTAACGAGATTTGTTGTTTTCAGTGATATTCGCGAAAGCTGCGAGAACATCAGAGCCCGCGGATTCACTGCATTATCTATAGTTTTGGCGTCGGAGGTCGTGGGGCTCACACAATCGGGGCTTTCAGCATCATCTTCAAATTCTGCTCCGCTCAGAAAAAGGTGGAGTCATTTATGGTGGCCTAAAATTAGAAACTTGCCTGCCGTTGCACCACCGTCGCCTCCCCCGCCACCACCACCACCACCACCACCAACACCTAGTATAGAAGAAGAAGAAGAAGAATTTCTGCACTCACCCGAGCCTTCCTCTGCGCCGATAACCGCTATGATGTCGCGTGAGGGGGTTTCACTCTCCCAGGAAGAGTGGAATTTTGCAGAAAAACCCATCGAAGAGGGGGCAGCAGCAGCAGCATTAGATTTTACCGAGGAGGAACTTTCCTTCGTCGCAAAATTTGTAAAATAATTACAAATGAAATATGTATTCATAAATGTTGTATACTTATTGTTCTACTGCCCTACTTCCTATTAGTTAGAGATTGCATATTACGTCATCAAGATGGAGTCGCTACCCAATAGGTTAGATTACCACTACCACCACCCAAAAATTGAGCTCAAGGTTTCACAGCGAAGCATATAAATGATCCAATGAACGAGTAAGTACTTTAGTCTCAGTCTAGAACGAGTAAGTACTTTAGGATCAGTCTAGGGTTTCATGCGAAAAAAGAGTGTACATCTAATTAGTATAGAATATATATGTTTGATTTTGTTTTTTATTGCATTGGGGGAGACGACACTTTTGTATTGGAGTGGTAGTCACCAGACAGGGCGTTGGCTGGGGCTCTGTCTACAGGGGTCTACCCCTGTCGAATTTTTTTTTTAAATTTAAAGAACAGTTTTAATTGCTAGTGTAATTCCAGATGTGACGCAGAACTATAATGGCAACACCACCTAAACGAGTAAGTAATTTTTTAAAATAAAACTACATATTATATTGAATCAATTTTACAGTTCTTTGTATGTTTTTCTTCTTTTTTTTTTTACAGAACAAAAAAGTTCAACTAGATTCGAATAGTTCTTCTTCTTCTTCAACATTTTTTGAGGAGAACGGTCAGGACCTCTCCACAGTGGAGTTTCCTTTAGGAGAAGAAGTACGTTTGATTTTTTATATGTTTAAATTCTCTCTCTTTACAGATGTAGTTAATTTTTTATTATTTCTTATAATTATTTCAGTTTAGCCCCGCTTCGCCCGGATCTCCCGACCGAGGGTCACCATCGGTGATCTCTTCACGACCTAGTTCCTCACTACTACGGGTGAGAAATCACAATGAAGATAACTCAGTCCTTGAACCGTTTGAATTACACAATGAAGATAACTCAGTCCTTGAACCGTTTGAATTAAATACATCTCCCGGGTCTACAAGAACACGTTTTTGGTTTCTTGAAGCTCGATTGCAGGAATTCATAAATTTTCATGGATACGGGTATTATGTAAGTATCAGCTATGTGTTTTAAGTGTTTGTTTAATAAAATTTATTTTTCAAATGTTTTAAAGGTTTTTCTTTCCGTTGTTATAGGCGCACGACATTAATAGGGTACCCCATGCAAGTAGTATAGAAACTCTCTTTAACGAAGCAAAGAGAGAACTAACCGCTATTATACGTGATGTTGAGATAGCTACATGCAACAGGTCCGTAATGACAAGGAGGCTACTAAGTATGGCTGTATGGAGGAAATTGAGACACGACCTAGGGCAGGTAGTGGCCGTGGGGGAACATTTTTTAGAGAGATTCGGGAAACTTCCAGATGATGACACTGTAAGTATCTTTTCGTACAAAATTTACTTGATTGTTAATGTTTCTTTTAAAATTGATTTCACAGTTACAACCGTCGGTCGTCTACTTTTACTTGATTGCTAATGTTTTCTTCTGTTTTCACAGACGGGTTACAACAGATGGCCGGCTGTTGAGTACTTTTACATCCCCTTCGGTGATGCATCTACCTCGGGTACACGCGATGACTCTGCAACTTCTACCTCAGTTCCTGCTGCTGCTTCTATCACCTCACCGATTATCTACACGGGCTGTAATGCTTATCAAACTTCCAACCACAGTGATTATACATCATGGTTTACTACTGGAAATTCAACTGTTACTCCTGCTTCTACCTCCGATGTTTCTGCAGCTTCTGCCTCCAATGATTCTACATCGTGGCTTACTACTCGAAATTCAACTGTTACTCCTGCTTCTACCTCCGATGTTTCTGCAGCTTCTACCTCCAATGATTCTACATCGTGGCTTACCACTCGAAATTCAACTGTTACTCCTGCTTCTACCTCCGATGTTTCTGCAGCTTCTACCTCCAATGATTCTACATCCATTGCTCCTACCTCCGACGATAAGTCTGCAAGCGTTCACTCTTCGTGCCCTGTGTGCCTAAATAACAAAAAAAGCGTCGCTCTTGTCCCATGTGGACACGTATTCTGCAACGAATGCGTTACTCGGGTTAAAAAATTTCCATTGTGTAGAAAATGTATAATTGATAATTTAAAAGTTTTTCTTTAATTCCATGTATGTAAATAAAATTATATTCTAGCCAATACAGTGTCATCTAATCTGGGTTAGGAAAATAGCGTTTCCGCCACCACCCACTCCCACCACCACACCCACACCCACCTCCACCCCCACGCCCACTCCACACTTACCCAAGGTCCACCCCCACACTCATCCAATGGTTTAGAGTCGTGCGATTGGCCCCCCCACCCCTCTTGGACTCACGTGCCGGGTCCTCTACTTCGGAAGTTTATGTCACATTATTAGGTCTAGTTAAACAACAAAATAATAAATTATTAATAATAATATCCTTTATTATGGAGTTGAAGATAATATCATTGAGTTCTTTCTTCCACTTAACCTCGAATTTCAAGAAACATAATTGTACATAAAAATTCACATTACAAACAAAAATTAATAAACAAACAAAAACTACAAATAATAATTACTTCTAAATTTCTACCAGATAGTGATGCAATCCAGTAAGCAGAATAGCGTGCAATAACAACAAAATGTGATAATTTTTTTTTAAACTTGAAATTTTTTTATAATATTTTGTCACATGATCACCAAGTTTTAAGTCAAAAATGAACCGTAAACAATAATTTTGAGCACGCTGAAGTTTCTTAGCTAATTCTACAGTCATGCCACTAATAAAAGTATCACAATACTTAAAATATGAAAAAAATATGTTTTTACCAGCTGCAATCTAACATTAAATGTCAAGTAATCGTTTACTTCTTCAGAGTGTGCATACCAGCAAACACTTTACTGCACATGTCAATAACATGTGTCCAGCTTAGAGTATTGTTTATAGTGAGACTAAGATTTTTTACTCTAGAACAATAAGGCAAGTCATGGCCTTTTATTACAAGTATTAATACTTAGATCGATTTTTTTTAGAACAGATACATATATAGACTTAGTTTTACTGTGATTCAACGATAAACCATGCTTTACAGCCCAATCATCGATAGCATTAATATCAAAATTTATTTTATCTATAGTCTCATTCATCTCTGAGATATAAAAGTGATAATACCCTTGCAAATCGTCAGATTATAAATGAAACCTCGAATAGTTCAGTATGTTATAAACATCATTTATATAAATGCTAAATAATAAAGGACCCAAGACAGAACAATACGGTACCACCGTACAAATACTTTCCCAGGAAGACGACCTCTCACCAGACTTAACAACTAGCATCTTCCAGACAAATAGAACTCAAACCATTTAACAGAATCGTCTGAAAATCCCAACTCCATCAATTTAGCAAATAATAATGGATGATATTTACAGTCAAACACTTTTGAAAATAAAATAAAATTAGTAACGTATCTTTCCGCTGATTCATAGCTTGGCGAATATCTCTGTAACACAGAGGAGTGCTGAACTCGTACTATGGCCCTTTCGAAAACCAGACTGAAAACTTCTTATACATTCAAATTTTTTGTATACATCTAGACAAAGCACAATTTTAATAATGTATGCCATTAAAAAATAAGAACATTGAGCAAAGATTTATTTTAAACTTTTATATGAAAGATCAGTACATTGCTTCTTAATAATAATAATGGAATAACAACGTTACGTTTATAGAACACGTCATACTTACAAACAGAATTTACTTTCCTGAATGAATATGTTAAACTTAATTTTACAGTAAAACCTTACTCATTAATTTCTCTTACCTTACCCCTTAGTTTTATTTCTCTGACTTATTTGTCTGTTTTGTGTTTAAAGGAAGAAGTTTCATGTACAATCTCGAATGAACAATATGTCAGTATTCATGTGTATTGCATCTCTTATGGTCTTAACTCTCAGTGAACCGACTCAAGCTGCAATAACCAGCAGACTGCAAGATAGTATTATTGCAAATAACAACATAAACTTAATAAGTAACTCTATTGCACAAGTAACAGATATTTACTTTAATACAAATACAGTACTGCAAGTGTTGGTGCCAACGAATTGTAAAACACGACTTAACTTTGCAGAACTTAGATGTTCCTTAGATTATGTTACTAAAATCCTTCATACTAAACAACAACTGTTTATTTCAACTTTTAACGTATCAAAAAGGTATTTATTGGAAGAGTATGATTTTAGCGGACGTACAAATATTGATGTAAACAAAATTGTGCAACTTAAAGTTTCATCAATTTTATTATTTGTTAATGCAGACAATGTTTTGGATGAAGTTGATTCGCAAGTAAACTTCTTACGTAACCGGAGGCATTTCTGGAATCCAAGAGCTTCATACATGATTAACGTTTTTCAGTTAAATAGTGAATTTGGAAAGGTTGAAGCTCTTTCTGCAATGAAAGCTCTGAATTACTTGTGGAATCGAAACGTTTTTAAAGTAGTGTTATATTTTATAAATATTAAAGATGTTAGAAAAAATCTATTAATAAAAGCGTCTCCATATTCTTCTAAGCATATTTGTAGGGAGCTTACAAACGTTGAAGACTTACAATTGCTGAATTTAAGTGACGAGGCAGACATTCGGGCTGACTTTTTTACTTTTAAAATTCCAACAAATTTTCATGGTTGTTCAATTGATGTCGCTACACAACCATCAGTCTTTGCTATTCCAGATATCATAAAAAGTAAAAATAGACTCACATATAACTACTCATCTGGGTTAGAAGTAAAAATGATTCAAATATATTCAGAATATTGCAATGTAAATTTAGTTTATAAAACAGATGGATTACGTATTGTTGCACCAATTAAAGTTTTACCCAATGGCAGTGCTGTAGGCATGTTGCCTGATCTTGCTATTTATAGTATTGATATCGCATTTTGGTTTTATGCTATGAGTCATGAACAAATATTGTACGCAGATCAGACTGCAACATATTATATGGAGCCTGTCTCATGGTATGTACCAGTTCCAAATCTTTTACCTACTTATAAAATATTTTTACACATATTTGACGTTTATACTTGGATTTGTTTATCAGTTACATTTATCTTTGTTAATTTAGTAATTTATACAATGAAGGCTTTGCTTCTAAGGAAGATAAACAATCACAAATATTCATCGCTTGTTTCAAACGCAATAATATTGTTCGGCATGTTTTTCAATGTACCTGAACCTAAACCTACAAAGGTTAATTATCTGAAAATTGTGTTGACTTTGTGGGCAGTAAACAGCCTTCTCTTGTCGACAGCATACCAGCAAAAACTATTCACATTTATGACCCACCCTTTATCCGAAAAAGGAATAAACTCTTTAGAAGATCTTAAAGATTTAGGTTTAAAAACAATAATTCACAATCATTTCTATTCAAGATGTAGAGGACAATTAGAATCAGAAGTTTTAAATCAGCTATTTAAGAATAATATATTATGGGATGGTAAAACTGGCAAAGACATATTTGAATTTGCCCAACTTTTAAAAAGTAACGGAAACGTAAGCATAGTTGTTAGAAGCCTTATAGGGATTATTCGTTCCAATAAATATAACATCAAAATGAAAAAACTGCCTATTACTCTCTTGACTTATCCTGTAGGAATGCTTACAAGTAAAGGTTCTATTTTATACCACTCTCTTAACAAATGTCTTACAAGAACAGTAGAGTCAGGAATATTCCAAAAATTAATCACCGATATGATACCTAAACGTGAAACCAAAACTGATACTTTACCTTTACCTTTTTCACTAAACGACCTGAAAGCTGTATTTTTAATTCTATGCACGAATCTAATAATTAGCTTTATTGTTTTATTGGCTGAATGTATTGTCTTCAAAATGCATAATTATTAATACAAGTTCCATTATTATTGTATTTGAAAAATGTAATCATTTTGTAAAATTTATACATTCTGCTATTTGAGTTAAAACAATCAGGCTAAAGTACATTTTTCCTCACTATGTTAAAGTATTTTTAAATGAGATTTTTTGTTTTTTTTTCTATTTGATCTTAAACATTGTGCATGCTCACAGTAAATACCTACGTATTACTATTGATGAGAAGTTGTTAAAATGTAGGACTTAAATAGTTTACCTATATTGATGGATTAATAAGTGGTATCACTTTAAGATTTAAACCTTACTAAATAAACATAATACTATACGACATTAATTAGTAACTTATAATAAACATACTTAATTATTAGTATCCATAATAATTTCTACACAAAAAAATATGTTCATGTAAATTTCAAAGATTGATTCTTAAAGCTAAAAATAAATAAAGAAGTGCAGTTTTGATAAATATTAACAAATAATTCTTTATTTAAAAAACTGCTATGAAAATATTTGCAGGCTAAGATTGAAACAAAAAACTCATGGCGAGTGCAATAGATATTTGATGCATAATTAGTTCACTTAAGTCACTAAAAATGTTATTGACTGCACAAAAACGATGTTTAACTGTTTAATAAGTTTTCTCAACGACAGCTACTTCCTTCACTTCTTTCTATTATCTATCATACTGTATGTGCCCAACGTTTTTATTTTTAATATTACAGGTACTTTCATTGCAATTAAAAATTCACAATCACACATTTTCAGGACAATCTGTATTTATGTGATTGATGGATTATAAATCTGTATGATACTAAGATAAATTGTTTTATACTTTTTTCTCATTTTTAAAAGCATGGTATATTATATTTTTTTCATTATTTTTTACGCTTTTTATTCTTGTGTGTGTGACATTTTGTAATTTTGTTTAATGACAGGCAGTTCTGAGCTATTTTTAAAGTTTTCAGTCACTAGCTCTTCGATAAGTTAGTTTAAAGTCGATTGCTAAATGAGTACTGAACAGACAGGCAAAAAAGAGAGTTAATATAAACGGGGTAAAAAAAATTAAATGTAGGCATTGTAATTGGAAATCTTGGAAGGATTATTGGTGCCAATAAACAAGTCGAGATGCAAAAACTGTCATCCCATATGTATGAGTACACATAAAATATCGATTTTATACCTCATTCTTAACAAATGTCTAACAATAATAATAGAATTAGGAATATTTAAAAAAAATACATTTAAATATATATAATAAATAAAATTTACAATAAAATCTTACACTTTATAATTTTGTCATTTTAAGAAACAACTTAAAAAGTAATGTAATGGTGCAGAGATTCAAAAAGGGGGTGCAAGATGTGATATCAGAATTAGGGATGGGGTAACTTTGTATAGTGTTTTTGATGAGAATGGTGAACAAACTATGATTACTAGTTATTATTTATTATATAATAATTGCAATACTAGATTTATATAAAGTGTGAAATTTATTATAGTGTGAAAAAGCAACTGCCCTTTTCTCATACGAATTTTCCTATACGTATACTTACAAGTAAATGATCCATGTTCTATAAGTTTCTTGAAAATTCCGTTCAGAGAACAGTAGAATCAGGGTTATTTCAAAAACATATTACTGACATGTTATCAAAAACTAAAACCAAAACTGACAATATTCTCTCACTTTTTTCTATGAATGACTTAAAAGGGTCCTTTTTAATTCTATGTATTAGCATTGTATTTGGACAACCAATTTTTATTTTATTATTCAAGACCTATGATATTAGTTTAGAACTTATCTGTGTTACATTTTTGCTGAACATATTTTTTACTATTAATAAAATATAAATTTTAAAATTTATGTAGTTTATACATTAAGTCATTAAGTCAATAAAATATAATATATTATCATTATTAGGTTGAGTTATTTAAATTAATTGTTGAAGTAAATATGTAAAATATCTATGTTTAGTATACTTTAGTATTGTGCTACACAATTTTCTTACTATTATATTTTAATTCTGTAAAACTTTTATATCTAAGGTTTAATCGTCAAATATATTATGCCCATCTCATATATATGTTAAATATTGAATATTTATACAAAGTTCTGTTTGTAAGTAGCCTACTGCATTTTACATAAAGATGTCACTAAACATGTATCACGTTTACTGTATATTCTTTCTCTTTTTTTGTTGTAGCTATTTAAGTAAATACTAAACTTGTATACGTACTGTTGGAAATCATTTTAAAATGTAGCACTAAACCTGTTTCCAAGATTATGTTGCTAACTTGTCTTTATTTAACTCTATCTCTCTGGTTATGAAGTAAAATTGATTATTTTAATAAATAAATGCAGTGTCATATTGCAATGTATAAATGAAAGTGCACTTTATAACCAAACTTCTGAAATAATAGTTTAATAATCTATTTTACTCAATTATTATATCATTTAGTTCTCTAAGTTCTCTTGCATTTAGAAGAGACTCTTTGCATCATCTTTAGACTATGTTTTCACATGGTTAACTCCATTCGTGAACTAATAACACCGGTTAAAGTAATCGTTTTTTAAAATGGTAATTCGTTCATTAAATTAATTATTGTAACATTTAAACTATAACGCTACAAATTGTTTCATGAAATAAATAAATGTGAAATTTAGCCTAATCTAGGTTAGTTGTCCTTTAACCTCTAAAATCTTGTTTAGTTGAATTAATTAATAATGTTAAGTTCAAATGTTGGCCACAAGATCCCTCAATTGTACGGGGGTAAAAGACTGCTGGAGGATCTACTTTCTGGGTTTCTTTCGACTATGTTCAGTGTTCAGTAAGTCACCAAAATCAGTGTGAGATCGGCGTATGTCGCAAGTATTGTGTTTAAAATGTAACTATTAAACATTCTTCATAAAGTTTATTATACTGTTGGCTAAATCTTCTTGAACATAACTTCGTGCCTAAATTAAATTTTAAAGTGCCATAATCTAAAACATCAAAGCCATATTTATTTCTTGCTTCATGTTTTTAATACCGGTATGAATACAAGTTTTAAATAATTGTTAAACAGGCTGAATAAATGTACCAAGGTTTTCTATAAGATTTAAACATTTTTCTGTTGTACGTCGATAAGTATAACTTATTAAATCGAGTACCCGTAATTACAGAATTAAATCAGTGTTAAAATCATTTATATAATAAAATCATGAACATCTTTATGCAAAGCTATATCCGTAAATTTTTGAATTTAAAAGAAAATCGTGGCAAGACGTTATCATTTTAACTTACCAGCATCTTTGTTCTATCTAGTCAAATTACCATTTTGTAAATCAACTGTAAAAAGAAAATTAATAAATTTAAAATTTTGCATCAATTAAAAATATAGGCCTATTACAATATTGTGTTTGCCTTTTGGAACATATGTATTCATTTAAAATTAATGTATAAAAAACGCAAATTATTCCTGCCAATTTACTAATATCTGAATGGTATTCATTTTATTTAACCTTTTAAATTATTGAACACTCTATTTGCTAATTAGTTAAAGAGTTTCTTTGCACCCATATTTAGGTTAAATGTTTAAGTTGTTACATTACGTGAAAACCCTTTCAGACCCAGTGTCCTCTGCAGAGAACATCATATTTAGTGAATTTTCTATTTTTTTGTATCATTGTTTGAGCATTTGAAACCAAATTTCCTGTCCAGTGGACTAGTTATAAGCACAAAAATAACATTACCAACTCATTCTGTTAAATTTTCTCTCACCTACATCGAAAATCCTGAGCCTGTGCATACAACTAGATAGCCTCCTTGATCTAGGCTATGACAAGGCCTCATATGTTTGCAATAAAGTGCCAACTAAAGAAAATTTTCTGAACTTTAAGTATATTTTTGTGATCGTTAGTGATCTGTGGATCATCTTATGCAGTAGGCATGAATTATAGTTTGTAAATAAAGTTTCTGGATTTTGTTTGTTTGTTAATGTCCTCTGTACTGGACACCGGGCAAATATTGAAGTCTGAGATCCATTTTGACACAGCTGTTCGAGTCTGTCATAGTACAGTGACAACTTGTTGCTCTGAATTTGTGTGGTCATAGAACAACCTAAAAGTGTATAAAATGAATAAATATGATAATTTTGTGGCCTAAAATGTGAGTATTATTTTTAATGTTGTACTTTCAAGTCTAAATAATCTATTTTCCTACTTTAATAGGAAAAGCCCATTGTCCTCTGTAGAGGACATGTTTGTAAAATAATATTTAAATAATGGAAAAAAATAAAAATTGTCAAAACACCATTAAAATACTTTTTGAATTCAATTTTGGTCTGAAATAATAACACCCATTTAATTAACACCCATTCGTGAATTAATAACACATTTAAACGCTATCGGGTTTAGAAATTGTAATTAATTTATGAATTTATATTAAATTTATTATTGTAAAATTTAAACCACAATGCTACATATTTCTTTTCATAAACTAAATCTGTAATTTAGCTTTACATAGTTAGGTAGTATTTAAGTTCTGAGATCTTGTTTAGCTAAACTCAAAATTTTAAGTTTAAAATATGTTGGCCACCAGATGCCGCCATTGAATAGCTAAATGACAGCTAAATGTTTTACAGCTAAATGACTGCAGATCTACTTTCACTTTCTGGGTTTCGTTCGACGACACTCAGTAAGTCAGTGTGAGTTGCGACAGGACCTACGATAACTCCGGGCCTGCATTCTATTTCTGTGACGTCACAAACAGTGACCGGTTGGGCTCGCCTGCCCCATATGATTTGCATTGCGATCGCCAGCTTCCCTTACTTAAATGCATGATCACGACTATAAGTGAACCATTAGATGAATTAAGTTGATTGCTATGTGTTTGTAGACAAATCTGCCTTACTTTAATACAAACAAAAATTAAAATGATGAATATAAGGTTAAAAAAAAAAGTAAAAGTAACATCAAACATTTTTATTTACAAGATAAACGTATAAGCGGTTTGATAAATAACTAACAGAGTTTAAAACCAATTATTTAGAGGTTTTGGGTAAGTACAAGACAATTTTTTATCTTCTATGAAAATCGTTATCTTTTTAATTTACAATTAATGTTGACAAATGAATGATGTACTACTTTTCTACTGACAGTTTTTTTACTTTTCGTTTGTCTGATTGTTTACTCTTAACAATATTATCTTTAATTACTTTATTGTAATTGTTAAACAGAATGTTGGAAAAAATCCAAACAATCTTTTTAACAAGTCTTAAACCAGTGTTTTCACATGAACTGAATTTTACAATCGGTACTAGGTTATTTTCGAATAAAAGTTGAAAGAAAAATTGTTTTTGTGAAGGCTTATTTAAGAATTCTTCTTCATAATTCCTGCTTGTAATATACCTAAACAGCTGTAACATAACAACTAAAATATTTACAAAGTCCGGTTTGGGATTTTTCAATCCACCTCTGTCTATGAACTTCAAATAATTACAACAATATTCTACAACCTCTTCAATTTCTAAAGTTTGGCCGTATTGCATCTCTTGCAAACAAGATTCACAATTTGTTGCCTTGGAAACTTTATGAACAGCATATCCTGAAATTCAACACAGTATATAGCTTTCCTGCAAACAAAAATAAAATAATAACTTTTATAACGAGATTTTAATTATGGAAAATAGATCAACTGTTTAGTTCACATATAAAACATACCGTATTAAAAAAGTGTAATCTAATTCAATTTAAAAGGGAAAAAATCCTGTTGATAAAAACATTTTTTTAATGGTTGACGTATTATTTATTTATGTAAACTATTTATTTATTTATTTATGCTATTTTTTATTACAAACTAGAGAACTAGATAGCATTTCCGCTCATACGGTTTCATCGATTCTTGCCGCCAAACGGCGTGACGCGACATTGTTTCTAGTAAATATAGATTGTAAATAGGCTTCAAATGTAGAAGGTTATAGAAAAAATCTGTTGAAAATATAAATATCTTATTAACTTACACAAGTTAACAGCCAAAATACGCGTAATACGTACAATATCTCTTTCATTTGGTTTTCCAATAGTATTATGGGTGTTAAAGTAAACAATACTTAAAGTTATATAGTACATTAAACAACGAAAAATATTTATTGCAAAGATAACACGCACATAGGTACAAAAACAGAACACCCTAAATTTGTTTTGGAATTATTTAAATATATGCATTTATTGAATCAACTGGGAAATATAATGTGTTGTACATGTCTATAACCGCATAGTTAGTAATTAAAAAATGATTTTTTATTATTATTTAGGAACCGTTTCTCAAACTGTGCTGAAACTTATTACTTTTGAAGAAATATCCGTACATATCCGATTTGTCGCAATTGAGTTAAATATACAACGGTGGTGCTTTTACACATTTCAACAGAACACTATTGAAGGAAAGCAACCATGCCAATCTAAATTTTGTATGTCTATATATCCGAGCAGAATGAGCGCGCAAAGCGATTAATTCCATAACGGTGTGTGCTGTATTGGCTGTACCCGGCCACCGCCTGTGACGTCACAGCAGGTTGAGTGGGAGTATGCAGACCAGGAGTTATCGTAACCCCTACGCCAGCCCTACGAAAGTCTAAGCTAGCCCTACAACTATAAACCTTTCAATAAAACGTGTATCCTGAAGTTATGTTTTTCCTATATTTAATAAAATATTAGTATAAAGCAATTTTTAATATGTAGGAAGACAGTATTTATAAAGATTAATGACTGAATGTGTAAAACTTCAATAACTAGAGTTAAATATGTGTCATAAGTCGAAAATCTCGCGAAATTTAATACGTATTTTAAGCACTTGTACTGAACAAAATAATTGTGTAATATTAACCAAACTTGGTAAACATATTCTATATATAATTGTTTGTATTACATAATTTTTTAAAGAAATTTGTGGAATGCCTCTCCCAGAAAATTAGCCTTGAATATGAGACAAAAGACGAAAATCTCTCGGAATTACATACTTTCTTTAAGCACTTGTACTAAACAAAATAATTGTGTAATATTAACCAAACTTGGTAAACATATTCTATATATAATTGTTTGTATTACATAATTTTTTAAAGAAATTTGTGGAATGCCTCTCACAGAAAATTAGCCTTGAATATGAGACAAAAGACGAAAATCTCTCGGAATTACATACTTTCTTTAAGCACTTGTACTGAACAAAATAATTGTGTAATATTAACCAGACTCGGTAAACAGGTTCCTAAACAGGTAAACCTGTCTAACATATGATTCAATATATCAATATTTGTATTATGTATTTTTTTAAAGAAATTCGTTGAATGCCTCACCGAGAAAACTAGCCTTGGATATGTTTCAAAAGGCGAAAATATCGTGGAATTACATACTTTCTTTAAACACTTGTACTGAACAAAATATTTGCTATTTAGTATATATAAAAGATTGAAATAATTGTTGCCGAATAATAACAGGCCGAATAAAGGTACCTAGGTTCTCTATAATATTTAAAAAAATTTCTGTTATTCGTCAATGTGTAGGCCTATAGCTTATTTAAATCAAGTTATCAAGAATTAGATCAATGTTAAAATCGTTTTGATAATAAAGGCTTGTAGAATATTGTTTGTTAGGCAAAGTAATACCTGTAAATCTTTGAGTGTAAAAGAAAAATGTGGCATGACTTCATCATTTTAACCTGCCAAAATACTTGTTTTACCTTGTCAAATTACTATTTTGTAAATTAAATTGTTCAAAGTAATTTTATAATTAAATTAGAACCGAAAATTTTGCATTACTTAAAAATATAATTTAATTGTTTTTGCCCCATTTTGGTTTAAAATATTTTAAGGAGTTACGCTTCAACGAGTCTTTTTGGTTTATAGTCCCCAAAAGACTTTGTATAGAAATTACATTATTTTTGTGACCTCACACTTAAGTATTTTATACATACAGGTGTTCGAAGAAAACGTTTTAAGAATTCAGAACATATGATTGTACAAGTAAACATGTATACAAAGTTTGTATGAAGGAATTTTCTAAAATTCTAAGTTGACTGTATGTGATTTTTAATTTTAAAACAAAAATACAATTACTTTAGATGCAAAGATTAATAAAACAACAACTACAGCTTCATTTACGTGTTTGCTCTCTTAAAATCAACTGGAAGTTTTACCTTACGAACATTCTCTTATATACCTAAAATCTTAGCAGTGGTGGTAGCTCAGTAATGTTAATAAAATTATCATTCCTTGGCGTCTTGGTTAATATTCCTTGAAGCAAACCTTAGCCTTGCGATATAAACAATACATGTTATCTGTTTTAGAAATATATTATAGTTATATATTATTCTAAATGTATGATAAGAAGGCAAGCAATGTTTAGCATATCTATTATCATTATTGATAATATTATAATGCTAGTGCACGCATTAAATTATTTACTACATGGAAATGCATTTTCTATTGCACTTAGTGGTTTGTTATGAAAGTCATAAAGCACTGTTTTTTTAGATTAAATGTACTTTCCAAAAGAATTTATCAAACATAATATACGAACGTAGTTAAATGTGACAGTAAGTAGTGTCCTAAAACACGGAAAAAATATTAGTTATTTGACTTTAGTTCAAGCAATACCTGTACCTTTACGAAGCTTTAGGTCTGAAGAAGCTGTTAGTAACTGAATAAATGTGGAGGAGTAAGTATCATGTTGTTATTTAAGAGTTACTAGAGTTAAATACTTTATTAACATGATTTAATTACAGTCATGATTATCAGTTGATAATAAATAATGGCTAATGATTAAAGGGAAACAAATTCCTGTCGGTTTAGCCTACAGGCGACAGTAAAAAAAAGTGGCTATTTAATACCATTTTCATTGAGGTTCTCTTAAACTTAGCATTAATCAATGTAAAACAATACTGCCGTGTCCTAAGGGTTGCAGTTATCAACCAAAACGTTGCAGGCAAAATTTATGTGGTATTATTTAGAAGATGTACTACCATTTATATTGAAGTTTCCTTAAGCAAAGCAAGCATTATACAATAACTCCTGGCCCTAAGGGTTGCAGTTATCTACCAAAACATTGAAGGCAAAATGTATGTGCTATAATTTAGAAGATGTACTACCATTTATATTGAAGTACCCTTAAGCAAAGCATTAAAAAATTTCAAACCATCATTCCTGGCACTAAGGATTGCAGGTATCAACGAAAAGGTTGAAGGCAAAATGTATGTGGTATTATATAGAAGATGTACTACCATTTATATTGAAGTACCTTTAAGCAAAGCATTAAACAATTTGAAACCATCATTCCTGGCACTAAGGATTGCAGTTATCAAACAAAAATTGGCAGGCAAAATGTATGTGGTATTATTTAGAAGATTTACTACCATTTATATTGAAGTTCCCTTAAGCAAAGCAAGCATTATACAATAACTC
>JAGFPH010003922.1:9623-32446 GCA_018207615.1 Philaenus spumarius | reverse complement strand
AGGGTTGCAGTTATCAAACAAAATGTTGCAGGCAAAATGTATGTGGTATTATTTAGAAGATTTACAATATTACGGGTTGGATTTGATATGTGAATTGTATGGCAGTTTATGTTTTAAGAGATATGAATATGTGTATCTCTTATTTATCACGTCTTATGACAAGAATTTAAGTTATTAAAAAAATTCTGAAGTAAGATTTTGGTGATATTTAGAAGATTTACAACCATTTCGAAATGGCCCAGTATTGTCTTTACAAAGAAAGCAATATTATTTTTGTACTTTTTTTTTTTTTGACAAGCCTTGCTCTAAGTATTATTCAAATCAATAAAATTCGTTCATACAAAACTTTAGATAATAGTTAAAATTTTTACAATAATACTAAACGATTTCATACTGTGTCTAATGAGGGAGCTATGATATCATTGTTCTAGAACCTCTTTTATTTATTCATTGAACTAATAATTTGAGTTATGAATAAATCATAAACATTTTTGATACCACTCTTAGATAAGGATTTTCTGTTTTTTTTCAAACCTTTATTATTTTTAGAAGATTGTTTTATTTCACAGATTGACATTTTCAATCTATAAATTTTATTAATGAAAGTACGATACTGGGAGTAATTTGTGCTAAATTAATGTAGTTATGGTGTTCATAAAAATTAAAATTAATCAAATATATATATTTTTTTTTTCAAAAAAGGATTTCTCACAAACTAAACAAACTTTAAATACCTAAAAAAATTTTAATCACTTAATTATTAATTCAATCGAATTATTATTCTTTATTATATTTAACTTATTTTATTTATTTTAAAAACTATGGTATAATTAATTTTTCTAAATTTTCGGAAGTAATTTTATTCTTTAATAAAATATTAAAAATATACAATATTAACAGCTAACATATTGTTATAAATGTTTAGAGATTTAAAATACTAAATTTAAATGCAATAGTTTATAATAAAGCCATGTGTTAGTCTAATATAGTCCGGTTCCGTGTAATAAATTACAGATTAATGGAAGTATAATCAATTTTAGTAATATTTCGGAAGTTTATGTCACATTATTAGGTCTAGTTGAACAACAAAACAATAAATTATTAATAATAACCTTTATTTATTGAGTTGAAGTTAGGACCATTGAGTTCTCTCTTCCACTTAACCTCGAATTTCAAGAAACATAAATATACATAAAAATTCACATTACAAACAAAAATTAATAAACATACAAAAACTACAAATAATAATTACTTCTAAAACATAATGTATACAAATATACACATTTATCTCCTATGTAAAATAAAACTAAAAGTAAATTACGCTACACTATAATATATAAACACTAGCTGAATATATTCCCGTTCTTCGCTACATTGAATTTTTTTTCATACTATTATTCATAATTAATTGTAATATTTTTCTCTCGTTTTCTTTCATCTATGATTTCACGAAAGTGAATTATAACATGTATTTTCACTTAGTTTTGTATTCATTGTTCCCTGGCTGCCCGTCAATCGTCTTCGTCAAGGTATGTGTGCCGAATAAATTAAATATATAAAAAAATTAAATATCAGAGCAAAGAGAGTCTTCTTTTTCAGCCGTTAAATCTACGTACTGGTAAATCACAGTCTTAGCTAGATGTTTGCAGATCACCCAGATACGTCTTTAATATGCGACTGTATAGATCGGGATTGTTTTGATCAGCTTATGTCTAAAATATTTTCTTAAAATTAATAAGTGACAAAGTTCAGCTCTCTAGCTTTATGGAAATAATATCAATTAATATTTATTGTTTTTAGGGGTTGTTATTACATTTTCAACCCTTAGCAGCACGTAATAAAATGTAAAACTGATTTATTTTTCATATGTATTTTGTAAGAAATAAATGTAAAAAATTTCAGCTCTATAGCTTTAAGGAAAGTATAAAAGTAACTATTTATTGTTTTTAGGAGTTATCACATTTTTACAACCTATAGCAGCATGTAACAAAATATAAAACACATTTTCTTTTTATATGTGTTTTATAAGAAATAAATGTACAAAATTTCAGCTTTAATTTAAACAAACAACATTTATTTTTGAGGGGATGTTTCAACCCTTAAAAGACAAATATTTTAATATCCTATATTAGTGCGCTTCTAGCGCCTATGAACAATAAGTGTAACAAATATTTCACGTTCCTTGGTGGTATTAAATACATATTTATAGATAAAGGGGTTATTACTAAATTTCATCCCTTAGCAGAACGTGATAAAACGTAAAACTGGTTAATTTTTTTATATGTATCTTGTAAGAAATAAATGTACAACATTTCATCTTTCTAGCTTTAAAAAAAGTATAACAAACAATGGTTATTGTTTTAGGGGTTGTTTCAACCCTTAGAGGCCAAATACTTTAAAATATTTTCTTAGTTCGCCTCTAGCCAATATGAGCAATATGTGTACCAAATTTCACGTTCCAAAGCGGTATTCAATTCATAATTATAGTTTTAGATGTTGTTACCACTAGCAGCATTTCACCCCTTTGCAGAACGTGACAAAATGTAAAACTGGTTTATTTGTTGTAAGAAATAAATGTGCAAAATTTCAACTCTCTAGCTTTAAGAAAAGTATAAAAATGTATATTTATCGTTTTTAGGGGTTGTTATCACGTTTTACTTTTTATATGTACTGTGTAAAATAAATGTACAAAATTTTAGTTTTCTACCTTTAAGAAAATTTTAACAAACAATACTTATTGCTTTATAATTATTTGTAACATTATAGGTCTAGTTGAACAACAAAACAATAAATTATTAATAATAATAACCTTTATTTATAAAGTTGAAGTTAGAACCATTGAGTTCTCTCGTCCACTTAACCTCGAATTTCAAGAAACATAAGTATACATACAAATTAACATTTCAAACAAAAACTAAAAATAATAATTACTTCTAAAATATAATGTACAAAAACTTAAAACTAAAAATGTACACAAGTTTAAGTACACTAAAAAATCCTAAGTAAAATAGATCTAAAAGTAAATTACGCTATACTATAATGTATATAAACTTATACATAAACACACTACAGTCTCAAACACACACATTCAAGACCCGCCCGAGTGCCTGAAACTACCCAAAACTGTAGCAGAACCAACAAACCCAAAGCCTTCTTGAACTGAACATGGCCATTAAAGTATTTTAAACTCTCCGGCAATGAATCTAATAGCCTACATGCTGTCTCAGTGAATAATTTATTAAATACCTCAGTTCTGTGCCTGGGTAAAAGTAATAATAAAGCTCCTCACCTTATGTCGGTAGCATTTACATTTAAAATAAAGAAAACCTTTCTGCCAGATAGCGATGTTTCCAGTAAGCAGAATAGCGTGCAATAACAACAATATGTGATAATTTTTTTTTAAACTTGAAATTTTTTATAATATTTTGTCACATGATCGTCAAGTTTTAAGTCAAAAATGAAACATAAACAATAATTTTGAGCACGCTGAAGTTTGTTAGCTAATTCCACAGTCATTTCACTGATAAAAGAATCACAATACTTAAAATATGAAAACATTAATGTTTTTACCAGCTTAAATCTAACATTAAATTTCAAGTAATCGTTTAATTCTTTCAGAGTGTGCATGCCAGCAAACACTTTACTGCACATGTCAATAACATGGTCCCGCTTAGAGTATTGTTTATAGTGAGACCTAGATTTTTTACTCTAGAACAATAAGGCAAGTCATTCCTTTTATTACAAGTATCAATACTTAGATCAATTTTATTTGCGAGTTTTTTAGAACAGATACATATAAATTTAGTTTTACTGCGATTCAAAGTTAAACCATGCTTTACAGCCCAATCATCGATAGCATTAATATCAAAATTTATTTTATCTATAGTCTCATCCATCTCTGAGATATAAAAGTGATAATACTCCTAAAAATCGTCAGAATATAAATGAAACTTCGAATAGTTCTGTATGTTATAAACATAATTTATGTAAATGCTAAATAATAAAGGACCAATGACCGTACAAATACTTTCCCAGGAAGACGACCTCTCACCAGACTTAACAACCAGCATCTTCCAGACAAATAGGACTCAAACCATTTAACAGAATCGGCTGAAAATCCCAACTCCATCAATTTAGCAAATAATAATAGATGATATTTACAGCCAAACACTTTTGAAAATAAAATAAAATTAGTAACGTAGCTTTCCGCCGATTCATAGTTTGGCGAATATCCTCTGTAACACAGAGGAGAGCTGAACTCGTCCTATGGCCCTTTTGCAAACCAGACTGAAAACTTCTTAGGAGATTATTTTCCTTAAAACAGTTACAAACCTGAAAATGCACAATTTTTTCTAGACATTTAGACAAAGCGCCATTTTAATAATGAATGCCATTAAAAAATGAGAACATTAAGCAAGGATTTATTTTACACTTTCATATGAAAGATCAGGACATATATGCTTAATAATAATAATGTTACGTGTTTAGAACACGTCATACTTAGACACAAAATTTACTTTTCTGATTAAATCTTCTTAAACTTAATTTTATAGTAAACCCTTACCCATTAATTTCTCTTACCTTACCCTTAGTTTTATTTCTCTGACTTATTTGTCTGTTTTGTGTTTAGGAAGAAGATTCATGTACAATCTCGAATGAACGATATGCCAGTATTCATGTGTATTGCATCTCTTATGGTTTTAACTCTCAATGAATGTACTCGTACTGAAACTGCAATAACCAGCAGATTGCAAGATAGTATTATTGCAAATAACAACATAAACTTAATAAGTGACTCTATTGTACAAGTAACTGATGTTTACTTTAATACGAATACAGTACTGCAAGTGATGTTGCCAACAAACTGTAAAACACGACTTAACTTTGCAGAACTTAGATGTTCCTTAGATTATTTTACTAAAATCCTCCATACTAAACAACAACTGTTTATTTCAACTTTTAACGTATCAAACAGGTATTTACTAGAAGAATATGATTTTAGCGGACGTACAAAGATTGATGTAAACACAATTATGCAGTTTAAAGTTTCATCAATTTTATTATTTGTTAATGCAGACAACGTTTTGGATGAACTTGATTCGCAAGTAAACTTCTTACGTAACCGGAGGCATTTCTGGAATCCAAGAGCTTCATATATGATTAATGTTTTTCAGTTAAATAGTGAATTTGGAAAGATTGAAGCTCTTTCTGCAATGAAAGCTCTGAATTACCTGTGGAAGCGAAACGTTTTTAAAGTTGTGTTATATTTTATAAATACTAAAGCTGTTAAAAAAAATCTATTAATAAAAGCGTCTCCATATTCTTCTAAGCATATTTGTAGGCAGCTTTCAAACGTTGAAGACTTACAATTGCTGAATTTAAGTGACGAGGCACACATTGGGGCTGACTTTTTTACTTTTGAGATTCCAACAAATTTTCATGGCTGTTCATTTGATATCGCTACACAACCATCATCAGTCTTTGCTATTCCAAATATCATAAAAAGTAAAAACGGTCTTACATATAACTACTCATCAGGGTTAGAAGTAAAAATGATTCAAATATATTCAGAATATTGCAATGTAAATTTAGTGTATAAAATAGATGGATTAAGTATTGATGAACCAATTAAAGTTTTACCCAATGGCAGTGCTGTAGGCATGTTGAATGACCTTGATGGACTTAGAATTGATATCACATTTTGGTTTTATGCTATGAATAATGAAGGGCTATTGTACGCAGATCAGACCGCAGCATATTATATGGAGCCTGTCTCATGGTATGTACCAGTTCCAAATCTTTTGCCTACTTATAAAATATTTTTACACATATTTGACGTTTATACTTGGATTTGTTTATCAGTTACATTTATCTTTGTTAATTTAGTAATTTATACAATGAAGGCTTTGCTTCTAAGGAAGATAAACAATCACAAATATTCATCGCTTGTTTCAAACGCAATAATATTGTTCGGCATGTTTTTCAATGTACCTGAACCTAAACCTACAAAGGTTAATTATCTGAAAATTGTGTTGACTTTGTGGGCAGTAAACAGCCTTCTCTTGTCGACAGCATACCAGCAAAAACTATTCACATTTATGACGCACCCTTTATCCGAAAAAGGAATAAACTCTTTAGAAGATCTTAAAGATTCAGGTTTAAAAACAATAGTTAACAATCATTTCTACGCAAACTCTGTAGGACAATTAGAATCAGAGATTTCAAATCAGATATTCGAGAATAATATAATATGGGATGGCAAAACTGGCAAAAACATATTTGAATTTGCCCAACTTTTAAAAAGTAATGGAAACGTAAGCATAGTTGCTAGAAGCCTTGTAGGGATTATTTATTGCAATAAATATAAAGTAAAAATGGAAAAACTGCCTATTACTCTCTTGACTTATCCTGTAACAATGCTTACAAGTAAAGGTTCTATTTTGTACCACTCTCTTAACAAATGTCTTACAAGAACAGTAGAGTCAGGAATATTTCAAAAGTTAATCAACGATATGATACCTAAACGTGAAACCAATAGGCCTACTGATACTTTACCTTTACCTTTTTCATTAAACGACCTGAAAGCTGCATTTTTAATTCTATGCACTAATCTAATAATTAGCTTTATTGTTTTATTGGCTGAATGTATTATCTTCAAAATGCATAATTATTAATACATGATTATTGTATTTGAAAAATGTAGTAATTTTGTAAAATTTACATTCTGCTATTTGAGTTAAAACAATCAGGCTAAAGTACATTATGCCTAACTATGTTAAAGTATTTTTAAATGAAATTTTTTGTTTTTTGCTATTTGATCTTAAACATTGTACATGCTCACAGTAGATAGCTATGTATTACTATTGATGAGAAGTTGTTAAAATGTATTACTTAAATAGGGTACCTATATTGATGGATTTATAAGTAGTATCACTTTAAGATTTAAACCTTACTAAATAAACATAATACTAGAAGACATTAATTAGTAAGTTATACTTAACATACTATTTTGGTATTTATTTACTTCAACTTGTCAATCAAAACTACTATAAACACACAAACCTGAACTTTTTTCTTAACAAATATAGTATTTATACACTTCACTGATGCCGGGAAACCAATATTTAACCATCTTCAACACGTACAACATTAAAAACTTTCAAATCAAAAGTTCGTTATGGAAATTTATATTGTAAAGTGCCGACATGTTTTTCTCACCGTCCTCCCAGCGTTGCCGGATGGTTCTTGTTCTTTTTTGTGTAGAAACGAACAGTTTAAGCAACTCATTCTAATTATAAATAATGTGATAATAACGACGAAATATTATAATTATACTGTTATCGGTAACATACTGTGACTAAACAGTTAAGGTTAGTCCTCTAGTTTTTTTTTAAATTTTAATTATATAAAGTGATAATACGACGAAATATTATAATCATACAAATATTATAATTATACTGTTATCGGCAACATGAAATAGAGATTTATACACAAGGTTACTAGATAGTAAAGGTTGCCTCATTGTCATGTAGACAAACTCAAACCTCCACTTTTTTTTATATTTCTCACGTGAGGCAACCTTTACTATCTAGTAACCTTGATTTATACACACCTTATTCTGTACAATAACCTATTGTTCGATTTGGCAACGTTGATGAATTTCCATTTTAAATACGCAGTTATACTGTACTTTCTATTGTTCGATGCATTTGTTTTCGTAATTTACGTTTTGTTACATTATTTTCACATTTTCTTGCTTTGTGGATACTTTTGGGGTTAATATTGTTTAGTTTATTTAATTCTTACATGTTTGGTGTATGTGAAGTGATTTATTTTGTTATAATTACGTCAAATATCGCGGAAAAGTCGAAACTTAACCTATACAATTTCAACTTTTATTTCTTTCATAACTCCTACAAAATATTATTTCCCGGGAAAACTTTTGTTGTTTCTACAATCAGTTAGATGTGTTCTTTCATGTTATATCAAATTCCCTTAAAAATCGATTGACAAGGTAAACTAAATTTTTACCACTATTTTTAGTATCCAAAATAATTTCTACACAAAAAAATAGTCATGTAAATTTCGAAGATTGTTTCATAAAGCAAAAAATAAATAAATAAGTGCAGTTTTGATAAATTTGAAACAAATAATTCCTTAATTAAAAAACTGCTCTGAAAATACTTGTAGGCTAAGATTGAAACGAAAAACTCATGGCGAGTGCAATAGATAATTGATGCATAATTAGTTCACTAAAAATATTACTGACTGCACAAAAATGATGTTTAACTGTTTAATGAGTTTACTCAATGACAGCTACAATTCACAATCACACATTTTCAGGACAACCTGTACTGTATTTATGTGATTGATGGGTTATAAATCTGTATGATACTAAGATAAATAGTTTTATACTTCTCAGTTTTAAAAGTGTGCTTATTTAATTTTTTTTTTAAATTTAAATAAATTGTTTTACGCTTTTTATTCTTGTGTGTGTGACATTTTGTAATCGATTTTAATCATCTTGATGAGTTAATGTCAGGCAGTTCTGAGCTATTTTTAAAGATTTGAGTTTCTAGTTCTTGGAGAAGTTAGTTTAAAGTCGATTGCTAAGTGAGTACTGAACAGACAGACAAAAAAGAGAGTACTGAAAACAGACAGATAATATAAACGGGGTAAAAAAATATAAAAAGGAAGGGAAAGGTAGGCATTTAATTTGAAATCTTGAATTGATCATTGGTGCCAACAAACAAGTCGAGATGCAAAAACTGTCATCCCATATGTTATGAGTACATATAAAAGCTTTTATACCACATTCTTAAAAAATGTCTAACAATAATAGTAGAATTAGGAATATTTTTTAAAAAATATTCAAATATATATAATACCTAAAATTTACAACAAAATCTTACACTTTATAATTTACTCCTTTCATGAAACAACTTAAAAATTATTGTAAATGTGCAGAGGTGCAAAAAGGGGGTGCAAGATGTAACATAAGAATTTGGGATGAGGTAACTTTGTATAGTGTTTTTGATGAGAATGGTGAATAAACATTGATTACTTGTTAATATTTATTATTTAATAATCACAGTACTAGGGTTAAATACAGTGTGAAATTTATTATAGTGTGAAAAAGCAACTGCTCTTTTCTCATACGAATTTTCCTATACGTATGCTTACAAGTTAATGATAATCTATGTTCTATGAGTTTCTTGAAAATTCCATTCAGAGAACAGTAGAATCAGAGATATTTCAAAAACACATTATTAACATGTTATCAAAAACTAAAACCAAAACTGGCAGTATTCTCTTACTTTTTTCGATGAATGACTTAAAAGGGTCCTTTTTAATTGTATGCATTAATTTAGTACTTAGCTGTGTTACATTTTAGCCTGAACATATTTTTACTATTAATAAAATATAAATTAAAAAATTTATAAAGTTTATTCATTAAGTCAATCAAATATAATGTATTATCATTATTAGGTTTTGAGTTATTTAAATTAATTGTTGAAGTAAATATGTAAAATGTATATGTTTACTATACTTTAAAGTATTGTGCTACATAATTCTGTTACTATTATATTTTAATTCTATTAAACTTTTATATCTAAGAATTAATCGTCAAATATATGTCCATTTAATATATATGTTAAATATTGAATATTTATACAAAGTTATGTTTGTAAGTATCCTACTGCATTTTACATAAAGATGTCACCAAACATGTATCACGTTTACTGTATTCTCTTTTA
Organism: Philaenus spumarius; assembly: GCA_018207615.1. Taxonomy (NCBI): domain Eukaryota; kingdom Metazoa; phylum Arthropoda; class Insecta; order Hemiptera; family Aphrophoridae; genus Philaenus; species Philaenus spumarius. The sequence continues at coordinate 22,688 of JAGFPH010003922.1, read as the reverse complement.
TTGTTGTAGTTATTTAAGTAAATGCTGAACTTTTATATGTACTGTTGTAAATCATTTTAAAATGTAATTAATATATTCTTAAAGTAGCACTAAACCTGTTTCCAAGACATTATGTTGATAACTTGTCTTTATTAACTCTATCCTACTTTTTGACTTATGAAGTAAAATTGATTATTGCAATAAATAAATTCAGTGTCCTATTGCAATGTATAAATGAAAGTTAAAGTACTTTATTACCAAACTTATAAATATGAAATAATAGTTTAATAATCTATTTTACTCAATTATTATATCATTTAGTTCTCTTGCTTTCAGAAGAGTTTCTTTGCATCATCTTTAGACTATATTTTCACATGGTTAACTCCATTCGTAAACTAATAACCATCGACCATCCTTTCGATGGAGCATATCGAATTTGTGTGCAAAATCTAACCTCGATCCGTTATTTCTGTGAGGCTGTAACCCCTTCGAAAACAAGAAGTATAAACATTTTTAATCTCGAGAATCAGTGTACGAAAAATCAACATCATTGACCCACAGGGGGTCGAGGTAGGGGAGGGTGAAAATCCGTACTAGTTCTGTCTGTCACGTAAACAGTGTTCTTCGCCGTCTCGTTCTCGATTTTCTTGGCGAACTAGATCCTTAGTTTTCGAATTTTCCGGCATTTTGTTTATTTGATTACGTTACCAAACAAGTTCGTTGAATCCCAGAGATCATATTGTTTTGGTTGCTTTGTATAGCGTATTTGTAAATTTATTCAATTTATTTATTTATTCAATTCATACTTTAAATTACTTTTAGAAAATAAATGACTTTAAAGTTGTGTTGATATTTATCTGGACGCCTAAGAAAATAATTTAATAAAAGCAACGGCTTAGTGTTTGAAGAATCTTTGTGGACAGCTTTAAAATATTGAAACTGCAACTAAATATAAATATGAATAACCTAACTGGATTCTTAACGTTTAGCGTTTCAACAAATTCCATAAATGTTTAGTAAATGATGCTGCACGACCAACTGCTTCCTATGCTGTGCCAGATTATATTGGAAACTAAAAATGGTCCTACATAGTGCAGTACGGTAACTATTATGGGAGCAAATGTAAAACACAACTACATCATGTATAATAAAGTGCAAGTTGTATATATTTGGAGTATATTATTAGATTTATAATCAAGGAAAATGTTTTTTACGGCAATTTAACTCTCGCTTTAAAACTCAACTATCCATTATTTAAAGGTTTCGATTCAGGCTTACTGTAGTAATAAATGCAATTCTCACAGAACTTTTAGCCAGATAAAGAAGGATTTAGTCAGTTGTGTACTCGTAATTTTTCCAGTACCGGAACGCTGCCGGAACTGAACAAAAATACTTTCACTTCTAGAACTCATATTTTACGTATCTTTGCCGAGTTTAAGGGTGCAGATAATATACTTACTTTTATAAGAAAAGTACACATATATGACTATTTTTGTACTTGTATATAGCACATAGCAAATTTTAGAACACATACTATTTTAAGCAACTACTTGGCAAAATGTCTCTTATTTAGTCAATAGAATTTATCAGCAATTTAAATCCTCGGCAAAAGACTGTAAACCATGACAAATTTTACGCATTATAGCAAGAAATTACTTTTCTTTTATTATAGCAAGAAATAACTTTTCTTGTGCAAGAACAATTAAATGCAAGCAAGATTATCACGAGAACACTATACACAAATACAGGCTCTAAATTGCCGTGTGGCCGGTGTTCAGGCATCTAAGTTTAAATATTTTCCTCTTTCGGGGAGCCTTTTGACCTTGTATTTGTGACGGCGTTTGTCAGTGTACACCATTGTTTGTTTTTATTCCATGTTGTGCTCTCTTTTGAGATATTTATTTTTTAATTAATTATTCGTAAAGTGAAATGAATTATTCGATGAGTATTAATCACTAAATGTGGTAAAAATTATATCATCTTTGGTCTTATTTTGATTACAATAATCTCTTCAATATATGTTATAAACTTTTCATGGCGAAAAAGTTAATAATAGAAAAGTTTAAACGCTAGTTTTTAAACTTTTCGTCCTCCTCGACTCTGAGTCTTTGGTCTTTTATGCGGGTTTCACACCAAAGCCAGGCCGGGCGAAAATAGCATGAAGACTACGCAGTATTTCAATGGGAGCTTTCAAATAGGACGCCGGGCTCGACCGAGCGATTTTGAGCAGTCCTGCCTCCCGCTACTTCAAGCTGTTTCTGCCTGCGTTTTTCAGTCTAGGTCGGTGTCCCGGCCAGTGTCACATCCGTTTGTAGCTTTTCGCAGCGTTCACCGAACATCAAAGGACAGGTGTGCCACGAAGCTGGCAAAAAAAGTGTCTGGTGCTCCCATTTCGATTCCGAGCCGAGGGACAATGTGGGATACTTTACTGTAGTTGGCTCGCATAGTCGAAACGGACTGTAGTGTGGGGATATTTTGAGGTTTTTCGATTGGCAGATGTAAAATTCTGAACCAAGTGTTGAATGAGTGTGATTGAGGGAGTGGATGGTCAGTGCACCGTTAAAACAAAACTCCAAAAAATCTAATAAAAAGCAGTAACGGTATGGCGTACCAGTAAACCCCTGGATTTAGTGAAGAGATGATTCTATTCTAATTTATAGCTGTAAGTTTTGCTCTCTGCTTTGACTTGTATACACTTCATTACCAGAATTTCTGTAACAGAACATTCCTATTCATGTACGGATATAGAGTAGGCAATAATGTTCATGCATACATTAAACGCATTATAATTCAAACTAAACTTTAAAATATTATAAAACTAGTAAACCCCAGTGATAAATCACAGACAGATTAATTAGATACACATCAGAAATGCATCGTTTAAAAAATACTATTTAAAAACAACACTTTATCTAGGCCTACCTAAACTACGCTGAGGGGATTTTTAACTCGTTAAACTTGTTCATTTATAAGGATTATTTAGATATGATTTTATAAAACTGTAGGCCTATTTGTTATTTTTTTTAAATTTGTATGCATTATTTCTCAAGGCCATTTTTTGTCGGTACGCCATAACTTCCTTAATGCATCATCAAATTACATGAATTAGGCATCATTTGAAAGCTTTCCTTAACCGCTACACCGGAAAAATATACAAATGAATCCGAAAGTAACAGTGGTGTAAGATTAAGTAAGTTGTAGGGATATTTTCCTGGCGTTGGCAACACTGATGATAACAATACCCAGCTGGAGAGCTGCGTTACGCCACTACTACATTGCTATTTTTAATTAATTTTATATTTAGAATCGTTTAGTATACGCACTATACGATACTAAATATACGGTGGGTACTTTAATAATTAAGTGGGATTTAAGTAAGTTAGAATTGCGAATGTTTCGCACGGGTCAGCTAGTTATACTTTAAAATAAAAATATTATCTTTTGACTGCTTTTCATTTTATATATTGATATATCAAATGATTTGTAAGTTATTAATATTATATGAAGAAATTAATAATAGAATATGTTTATATGTTATACGAAGATGCAAAGGCGTAACCAGGGGGGGGGGGTTCGGGGGTTATAACCCCCGCCCATATTGAAAAAACATTTCGCACTTTGTTTACATTTAAATACGCTCTTAAGAGTAACTTGTTTTCATCACCTATGCAAATGTCAAGCTACAATAAATTATCAATATATTGCTAGCATTATCTTTGGTCGAATTGAGCACTTGCACTTTATTTGATATACGATGCAGTATAGTGTATTGCCTGGAACACACACGGAGTTTTCGTCCGCCACGGATTATTGGCCGTCGCCATCATATCAACAGTGGCGCGAAGCCGCGAATGAGAGTATTAGTGCATTCACATTGGTAGGGAAAATAAACTATTATTTTATTTACCGCTGACGGTAGCTGTGCAGCCGCTCGCTGCTACTACAATCGACGGATTTTCCTCCGAAACGTGACCAAATGCGAGCCAACTTTCCTTATTTTAGTATTTTATCGTAGAATACGATCTTTTAGTCGCGTGTGTAGTTCGTCAAATGACGAAACCGACATTCTTAAATAATTAATTGAAAATGATTCTTCTAGTTCCTCAAATTAGGAAACACAGTGTAAAATGCTCCAAAATCTTCTATTCTTTTTTTTATTGATTGGATAAACCTAAATATGTATATTTGATGGCTTCTTTTTCAATTAGCGACGGAATAATGAAGCGAGAGTTGCTCTCTGTTCATATCAATCCTATTACTTTAAATGAGCAATTCTTGTATCTATCTTTGTATCTGTCGCGGAGCTCGAAAACGGCTCTAGCGAATTCAAAGAAATTTTGTATTTAGTTGTAGTTTTGATTTTTAAGTACACCCATATAGTTGTATTTCGTGTAAAAACGCAATTTTTTTAGAAAATCTAATTTAAAAGTTGAAAATTTTTAACATAGGGTCTTATGGTTTGCCATGTTGGTTACAAAATAACAATGACATAGTAAATAAAGTGATCAAAACAGCTGTTTATAAACAAGTCAATTTATACTGTTTTAGCACGTTGTAAATAGAGTGGAATAGAACTGAGATTGAGTATTATCCGAAATCAGCTGTTCATTGGATAGTTTTTAATTACTGTTAAAAAACAAGCTGATTTATACTGTTTTAGCACGTTGGAATTAGAATAAATTGGGCCTGATTTAACAATTTATTTTGTTAAAAAAAAGGTAAACTTGGCAAAGATGGATATATTCTAATAGTCAATTTTGTAATATAGGCTTGGCTCATTTCTGAAACATAGTATTGAGGTTATGTTAATCCTGCAATAATTATTATTACATTTAGGCCTGTTTTCAAAAGTTTAGTTGACAGAAGCCTCTCACGTTTCTAAAGCATGTATTTGAGGTTATAAATAATCTTGTAATTACTGTTAATATATTTAAAGCCTGGTTTCATAATTTTACAATCCTATGTACAAACGAACCAAAGATTAACGAGATTCTTTAGCGAATTTTCCAACTGCGAGCGAAGCGTCCAGGGTTGCTATTCTAAATTATTCTAAAATAGGTCTACACACAATTAGAAGTGGAAAATATACATAGGCCTACCTATATAATTTTAAAGTACTTTTGGGAAGAATAAAACTTGTTAATTTGCATTTTAATTTAAAAAAAAAATCAATTTCCCCCCTCCATAAGCATTTTTCAGGTTGTACACAGCTCCACTCCATAACTGACCCATTACCAGAGTGCTTGCTAATAATTCACATAGAAGATGCTCTGTTCTCGTTGAGTAGGTTTGTTACTGATAAGGTTCATTTATTTATTATAATTTACTACCATCGCTTTGAGGCTATAATTTCATCCTTCAGCTTTCTTGAAAAGAAATTATAACATTTGGGAGTGAAGCAAGAACGGGCCTACTCCAGATACAGTTTTGTTTGAACATGATTGAGCTAAATAAACATTGTATCGTACAGTATCATCTTACAAGGATATAAGTATCACAAAATAACGACTTTTAAATTACAATCTAACATTACTGTCGCAAATGATCAAGGATCGTATCACTATATACATTGTTTGCTACATACTATACTTTACAAAATAAAAACATATCATAAGAAATAAATCTTCCACGCAGTTGAACCGCTGACGTTGACCGGAGTCAATAATTGTAAAATCGCTTTTTAGTTTCCAAAGTGGACACTAGGGTAGCTCTACAAGTTCGTCCGCATCACTACTTGGAGCGCTGCCTGCACAAAATGAGTTATACAGCTACCTGCTCCCAACTGACAGGGAGGGGGAGAGTCCGAGAGACAGCCGAAAAATAAAGTGTATAACACTGTTATACCGTAGATCATGAATAATAAATAGCTCTTGCATCCATACGGGGGTTGTGTGCCGGAAAAAAGGTGTTCGCGAAAATAGTACATGATCGCGCCGCGAGGTAGCGCTAGGGAGAAAGCATTGTTAGCATTGGTGTTTCCAACCAGCTTCCTTCGTTTCCCCAATAGATAGTGCCAAAAAAGTCGAATTTCCAGTGGAACAAAATATTGCATTGGATCGGAGTTCTATTAGGTTATCCAAATACAATGGTTATACCCATTCACAACAATCAGAAGCTAGACAGTCTGGCATTTAGCCGTAATAGAAAATGATAAGAGGACGATAATGCTTACAAAATGTAGGTCCACCCGTAAGTATAAGAATCGCGTTGACATTATTAGTAGCCTACCACTCATAAGTAAATATTGAAATCTTGAGTTCTCTAATGGTACATTACTTGTAAATATTATATTTAAACAGAAATTCAATATTTTTTCAATTCATTACTGATGATTTTAAAAAGTTGTCCAGCTTGGTTTTTTTATATTGCAACATGGTTTGCTTATGACTTAATAGATTATAATATTTACTGTCACAAAGTGTTTGAAACTGTAAAAATTAAAAATAGATTATTTTTACCGATGTTGCCTGTTTCAAACACGAATAGTGTAGCCTAAAGATAACAAACATTTTGCCATACCAATAAGTCTTGTTTACTTCAAAGGAAAGTATATTGTACAAATATAAATTCAAATATTGTAATAGCAATGTTTTAGCAATATTTCTTCAATACCTACAGCTTTCAAAGTTTGTGTATACCAAAGTCATATTATTTTTCATTTTTCTGGTGACTAAAATTCCAAAAAACCTTAGGATATTACAGACCTAATATCAGAAGTAATATATATTATATTTGTTTTCTTATGTTTCATATTATTACATTTAAGATGTATTTTATTTATTTTGTGTTTCTTTGAAATTGTAAGGCATGCTGACTTTGTATGGGGTATAATTTAAACACGTCAAATCCATCCATTACTGTCAGAGGTTCCAAACAAACGGAACAGTTAAAATTGGAAGGGATTTGGATAAAGCAGTCACACAAAACCACTTGACTTGTCACGTCTACTTGAAACAAAAACTACTCACTGCAAACTATGATAACTGGTCCCGCAATCAAAAAATATATCATTTGTATGGAAGAAAAAACGAATTCAAAAGTTGTTCTTTTTCATACAATATTGGGTTTTTAATAACTTTCACGCAAAACTTTCTAGTAATTAATTTAAATAGCATAAAGTAATAATAAGACTTAAATCATCTTAAACATCGTTGTGTAAAATAATTATGTTTTATTGATCACACCAAAGTAGTGTTCTTCAATTATTTAAAAAATCAAAAAGTAAATAAGCACTCTTTATGGTTATATCATGCTTATTGCCTACATGAATAGTTTTTCCAAGCGATTTGAATAAAATTATAAATTATAAATAAAATTATGACTTTATTTTTATTAGCGATTTGAATAAAATTATAAAATTGAAGTAATAATAAGACTACAATTTAAAAAATAATAAGGCTACAATAATACAACAATTAGACTACAAGTAAATAATAACAAGACTACTACAATAATACTACATTTCAATAATAATAATAATAATACTACAATAAGACTAAACTTTTAATAATAATAAGACAATTGGAGAAATAATAATTCAAATGTCAGCTTCGGACAGTTCTTCTACTTCTCTAATTTCTCCATTATCAACGATGTTTTATTAGCAACTTTATTCTTTGCATTTAGTATGTACGTCGGGTTTGTAATGGGCATCGACCTGCTTACTCTGGGGTCAATAAGTTCAGACAGAATACAATTCTTGTAGAACTTTTCTAGTTTCAAAGACGTGCCGCGAGGCTGGCAAAAGGGTGCCTGGTGCTCCCAAGTCATTGGGCTATTTTGATTTCGAGCTGAGGGACAATGTGGGAGACTTTATTGTAGTTGGCTCGCATAATCGCAAGGCACTGAAGTGTGGGGGCGATTGGCGGAAATAAAATTCTGAACCGAGTGTTGAATGAGTTTGATTGAGGGAAGTTTATTAAAACAAAACGTAAAATAAAACAATAATAAAAAGCAGTACCGGAATGGCGTTGCGGCACCAGTATATTCTTGTATACAGGTTATGCTTAATTTATTACTATATTATTAATAATTAATTACATTTAATTTCTGTCATATTACACAATCTTGTTATCGCATATAATTTATTGTACTATTCTTTCCTTATTTTAACTAGATAAATTTAACTGGATATAATAAACTGTCGAAATATTTTGAAGAAACAAAATATATATAGGCCTATATAAGCTATGTGTTTGAAAAAAAGAGCTTCAGTAGTCAAATATATTTCCTTGCCTCAGACGGATGTGACTTTTCCGGTAACCATGTTATATTCTCAGAATCCGACTATTTGCACTGTATGCTATGGCGCCGCTCCAGCCCTTCAGGCTTTGTTTTGACTGTTAGCCTTTATTCACAAATCCATGAGTGTCCAGTCTGCCCATATTCTTACAGATGAAACACATTCTTAGACAGAAATAATCAAGTGTTCACGTCCTTGGGAAATCATCTGATACGACTACAATTATAAATACTATTCAAATACAAATGGTTTGTTCATCGTAGATTGCCAATGTCAACTAACCTCATGGCAATGAACTAAAAATCCAATTATGTTATTATTTATACCTTATTAATTATTAAGGTCACTTTTAAACTAATAAGATTTATAATTAATTTTTGTAAGGTATTAATAACATCTTCGAAGTCTATTAAAATTAAATTAATCTAACTATTAATTGAAGTGAGCACTGTGAAGAATTTAAACAATATTAAAACACTTAGTCTCCTAGCACAAGTTTAATAAAATAAGCAGGCTGTCTTCTGTTTGTATAATGGGATTAGCTCTAGCAGTATGACTCACTCACTGCGCCGCATCACTGCGCGCCGGCCGTGTCCCCAACTTTGAGCAGACACAATAGACCCAAGACTCAAGTCTGGCTGTAACCACCTTCCTGGCACATCGACTACAACGTGGTTCTTCATGGTCAACTTTCCCCTATTTATTTGCAATTTATATTTATAATAAATCTTTATTCGTTGACATATTTTAAATACATTTTACATTAAACAGATCAAAATATAAAAGGTAAAAAAATAACAAAAAAGTTTTTTAAATGTTTAAATAAATAAATGATTTTTTATTTACTAATGTAAAGATAAATGACTAAAACTAGAACTACACATCGATTATAAAAGTACAAAAGTATATAATACATGACAATAGTAAATTAACAAAAGTAAAATTAATGAAACAAAATAATTTTTTAATATATTTTAAATTTTATTTACTAATGTAAAGATAAATGACTAAAACTAGAAATACACATAGATTATAAAAGTACAAAAGTATATAATACATTACAATAGTAAATTAACAAAACTAAAATTAATGAAACGTAATGTATATTTCGCACCTAGGGCCGAAAATAAGGTTTTGCAGGCTTGAAACGATCGAGAGCTGCAAAACCCTTTCGGCCGTGGTGCAAACGCTATTTTTCACCACACTACATAATAAAATAAACGCTATGTAAAATGAAAAAAGAATATTTATTTAGCACACATGAAAATGAAACTTTGAGGTTATAAACTAGCTAGCTATGGAAAGTACAGTTTTACCTCAGCGTAGTTTGAAAACATATGGGCCTATTTCATAACGAAATTGTAGTTGAAATAACGTTGAGATATACGTTCATATTTTAATTGAAAAAACGAACAGCTGACTTTATGGCCCTAGGGCAGAAAAGAGCTACTTTCGGCCTCCAAATGACGTTCCGAAAATAGCTGAAAACATCGTAGTGTGGTGAATAAATCATTTAAAAAATCATTTGTTTTCCATAAAGTTCTAGTCACAGTGTCCTATATGTAGGACGATATAAAAGGTACTTGCTTAACATTTTTCCAAATAATATCTAAACTACATATACTACAGCAAAATAACTTACTGATGTTGTTAGTAGAATGTTTGACATGAATTATTATCACCATATGTGAGAAGGTCATCATCATTATCAAGTAAAAACAAACTTTTCAAAAAAGTGATTTTTCAAATTTTTAAATTAAAAAAAATTGAATTATGAATATTTTTTTAACACTTGTGATTACTGTTGTTATTGAAACTTCACTTCACAACATTTTTATTATTTATTTGTATTATTTGTGGACTTTTTAAATAAAATATTTTAAAAATGTAATTTTTGAAGAGTTTATCAGTCACAGTGTCCTATGTATAGGACGATAGATAACACTGATAATCCTTTTTGAAACCACAAAAAATATAGAAAAATTGGCTTAGCAAAGCTACCAAATTATAAAATTTTCACTTCACTATTTCATTTGCGTGACTGAAACTGTTAAAATAGTTTAAAAGTATATATAAATATGATATGACTTGTCTTATACGTACGTAGCATTTGTAGGTGGAGGACATGGATTGTCTGCTATTGATGATTGCCCATCTCCACTTGTCTCGTTTGCCTTGTTCAATTTAGCAATCATAAAAAAAAATAAACAGCATGAAGTTCTTCACCAAAGATGGATTGTTATTTCATTTATGACAGTTGAGGCGAGTTTATCCACACTATACAGAGTGTCCCAAAAAGACGTAGCGGGCTATACAGGATCGGATTGTATTCATTGAAATGAATGAAAAATGTTCAGTAAGTTTTTTTCGAATTCGGCTTAATTTAGTCGCAATCTGCCATTTTGTTTTTCTACAAAAACTCACTGTAACTATAGAAATATATAAGACAAAGCACTCAAGCAAGAACGGTAATTTGAAAACTTATTGTTGCCCACAGTTATTCTTACGTATGACAAATTACGTATGCCACATTTGAATTTTAAATGCATTTCAGACCAAAAGGATTTTATCTTATTTATTGAAATTGTTAAATTAAAAAAATGGTGATTTTATGCTAATTTTGGTTGTTGTAGACAATTACCAAGAAATTATGTTTTTAGTTTTTTGTCGATAACTCTGTTATCCGTTGACTTACTGAAACGACAAAAAAGCATTTTCTCTGTCGTTAAAAAAGTAAAATATGTTGTCTCTTGTACATTTTTTGTAAAGTTAACGTTTTTCAAGATATTCCACGTTAAAAATGTGTAACGGCCGCCATTTTGAAAATTATAAAAATAAATTCTTTGTGTTTGGTACACTTGTTAATCGTAACATATAAAATACTTATTCCAAATTTGAACTCGATATCTTATTTATTTCTAAGTTGTAGTGAGTTTTTGTAAAAAAACAAAATGGCAGATTGCGACTAAACTAAGCCGAATTAAAAAAAACTTACTGAACATTTTTTATTTATTTCAATGAATACAATCCGATCCTGTATAGCGCACTACGTTTTTTTCGGACACCCTGTATAGTGTGGATAAACTCGCCTCAACTGTCATAAATGAAATAACAATCCATCTTTGGTGAAGAACTTCATGCTGTTTATTTTTTTTAGGATTGCTAAACACCATAAATTGTGTTAGTACAGCAGTGGCCGCTCAACGATGTACATCGTAGGAATAAATTATTATTCGGCATTTATGTTTAAATGTGTTTTTAAACGTTTTATAAAAGTGTTGTGTATTTGTGTTTTTTATAAAGTGTGTTTTTAGTGTTTTATGTGTGCTTGACAATGGGAATGCGTTCCCGAAACGCGTCGTATTAAGATTACTTAATCAATCTTCAGAAGTCACAAGACGGACATATTTAACAAGGTAATATTTATTAATATATTATCTTCTATATTATTCAAAGTGACTTGGAAACCAACAATTATGAAAATATATATATATATATATATATATATATATAGATTTCTCACGTAATCATTTGTTGGTTTTGCTGTTATTTTTAACCAGGGTAGGTTGATCGTTTTCGATCAACATTTATTGTGGCTCTTTCGTGTTCGAGCATCGGATCAACATTTCAAAACCAACAAATGAGGGACCCAATTACAAAAAACTTATACAATTTCTTATACACCCAACTTAGCGTCGTAACTGAGACCATCAATAGTTGATCTGTTTTATACAAGTTATATATACAAAATACCCGTTATTCAGATAGTTTTAAGTTTTAAACAGGCCAGTCTCACTCGCTCGCTTTCCTAACTGCACCAGGCCATCGCCCGGCCCGGCCTTGCCTACTTACCCTTCTACCTGCTACGTATTCATAGTTGAGGGAGGGTTGTTTATTGTTTACTGCATGGTATATTAAATGGTTATTGGTTTAATATTTTACTTCTACACAATAGACGATATGCAAATTATAGTAAGTTCTTCATTTCTTTACCGATTTTCGTAAAACTCATTTTCCTATTGTTTTTTGGGATGCTGAACAAGAATCTGGCACTAATTTTTTACCCAATGTCAAAATAAAAATAATTACTTGATTAATACGAATTATATATATTTTTTGAAAAGAATAAATCCATTTACACAGTTTTCACAATATCTTCAGAACTTCGAAACTTATAAGAATTTAATCAGATATGAGCCAGACTTGTCGTTTTAAGAACTTAATACTTTAGTCATTTTATTTTTTCAATTTAATTTTAGTGTTTGAAGTCGGAACACATTTCTGTAAAAGCAATTGACAGCATTTGCTTCAGCTGTAAAAGCTTTTCTTGTAATGTTTTGGATAATACAGAGGTACTTTATCAACTAAATTGACATTTTCTAAAACTTTCTAAATGTTTCAAATTGGGACAAATTGTTATTTTTGTGGTACCTATTTATAATTAGATTTCAATACAAAAAAAGCTTTCAAGGATAATTGGTATATATAGACTAACTAAGTCTTTAAAGTTTATCACTTTAATATTATTTTATTATTATTAGAGTTGTTGTATTTTCGAGTTTCAATCAATTTATCAATTTATCCTGTAAAAAGTGTCTACCAGTAAAATTGTTGTAATGTAAAATTTAACAACAATCCATTTAGGCTACAAAAAAAAAATAAGGTACACTTTACTTTGTATTGTTACGTTCGTTAATATACGCGCCTTATTTTACTGATTTAGGCAACCTATCCTACAACTAGTTGACCTACCGCCCGATTGACTACGCCACTAACTAAATTTATTCAGTTTATAAGGTGACGTCACAAACTAATTTATTCTCAGTTTAGTCCATTTTTTTTAT
>JAGFPH010003921.1:120386-134486 GCA_018207615.1 Philaenus spumarius | reverse complement strand
TTATGGGAAAACAACTTTAATACAAAATCACCTCTCCTACCCCACCGTACAAGTCACCGTGACGTTTAATAATTTAAATATGTTTGTGAGAAAGTATGTGCCAGTTCCTGGTAGCGTTTATTTTAACAGTCACAGACAATTAATTATTTCATTGTTTATTCTGAAGTTATTTTAAATTACCTTCTTGATTTATATTACCATAAACACACAGAAATGTATTACAGTTTACACGTTTGGAATGAAATAATCCTTGTTTGCAGAACCATATTATATTTTAAATCATATAATGTATATAATAATTATTATATACAGTGGCAGACTGCCCAAAGAGACGTTCTCTCAGGCGCAAGATGCAGCTATTTCGACAATTATCGAGAATTTGCATACATTTGCATTTTCGATTAATTAATTCACTTAGAATTATTCAATCGTAATAAAACCGACACCGTTGGAAAGAAAATGAATTAAACTTTAATTTTTGTATTTAACACTTTTTCGTAAAACGTATAATTACATACGTAATCATCGTTTCAATATTGTAGAATGTCAAACAGCTGTTTTCCGTGCGACATCGCGATGTTAAGAACATAAAAACTTCATCATTTTCAACTGTCTGCAACTCCTCACAGTTATCAATTGTCACAAAGATCATCACAGCATTGGATTCATTAGACTTTTATCTTTCAAGTGGTATTTTTAAATCATCTGTGACTAGATTAGTTTATGAGATCTAGAATTTAGAATAAAGGCTTTTATTGGTCTAAGATTGGGCCAATAAGGAAGCATTTTGTAAATCGATTTTTACTATCAGAAATCGATTTATTCATAAGATGTTTAATATACTGTCTTAAAGAGAAAATTCCAACGTTTATTTTATGTTCAGTTCAAATAATTTAGATGAAATTTAGTTGGCACAGACATAATGTAAATGAAGCGGTCTATAGCCTAAAAACCATTTTACACTCTGATCTCAAAGCGTTCACTGTAAGTTTTATTCGTCTTGATATTTTAGTGAATTGAAAGTGTTTATAGTTTATAAAATAGTGTTATATTGTGTTTTAGTTATAAATAAATAAGTGTAGATTGTGTTTGAGTGAAATTAGGCTTATAACAATGTTCTAATAAAACGGTAAGTGAAGAAATAACATTAGGTTTTTAGCCTAGAAATAAGGTTTTAGGTCAAATTGCCGCTTTGATATTTTGATTTTTCATTACAAAATTTAAAGTTATTTGAAACTGGGTAGAATTCTATTCGATTCTACATTTCATTCTCGAATATTTGGTATAAAAAAACATTGTTTGAAGTAAAACATTTTTAGGTCTATTCACTTTGAACTTAGTCTGATTTGCAGGTTATGTAGTAAAAACTTTCAAAGTTTTATTTTGAACTAAACAATTGTGAAATTGAAATATATTTTTACATATTTCTATTTAGAACTAAATTATAAAACTTTTGTGTATTTTGAAAAAAAATACAAAAATGTTTTACTATTTTTTATGTAGGCATAAAATTGTTTTTTTCCTTCCGTTACTAAACATTTTTTGCTTTCTAAGCTAATAACTTTTACAATTTCAAAAGAAACTAATTTTTAGTGGCATATTTCAATTCTTTGAAGTATCTTCTACAAAAAAGCTATGGAACACTTTTGGATTGGAGTTCATTTACTATTTTTGGCGAATTTTTAAAAATATGCTTGCAAAACGCTAAAAACAGGCTTTTCAATTTTAGCTTTAACCATGCCACTTGGAGGGTTAAAAGAGCTCCATTTTTTGTGAAGCACAATTTTTCTTGGTTTATGAACTGGGTCCGCAACTTACAAATCTTAATCGGTCAACATCAGGTAGATTTTTTGATTTATTGCAAAGTTTTCCTGATTTTAGTGACATATTTGTGTGAGAATATCGACACAATATTATCGAATCTATCTGCGAGAAGACAACGATTGTTATCAGGTGCTATTAAAGGCCGCGTGAAAGGCAAAGTGTTAAATGTTTTATTGTCGCGTTACATCGGTCGTGGGAGTTTAGTGAAAGGAACAATATGGAGAGAGAGTTTTTTTCTTATGCCCTGAGTGGAATCAATAATTGGTAAAAGTCAACATTACTGGACTAGGCCACAGTGAAAGCATGACTAAATTAAAACATGGTCACCTCCTTCACGATTCATCGACGCTTTGCCTATGGTTACTTGATAAATAAGGCTAAATGCGGGAAGATAGAACCAAGGCCGCATGCTAGTAATCAGGACATTTCGGAATGTCTATTTCTGTTAATTTAATAACCCTAAGAAAACTAGGACATGTTTTAAAAAGGAAAAATACTAAGAAGATCGCTTCATTCTGCTATTAATTTTCCAATTCGCAAAAAATATCCGTAAGAGCAATTTTATTTACACTTGTTTTCGATTAATATAAGGTATTTTTATAATATAAACATTTTGTTTTTTTTATATACTTTTCGTTCTTTAAGGATACATTTTGTCTAAGTCTTGCCTGAAAACCTCAATTGAAAACAGTTTGATAAATTTAGTTTATTTGCAGCCTAATATTTTACTCTTTTGCCAATCAGACTTTATTGAAGACAAAGGATACAGAGCAGCGTAAGTAAATCGATAGCTAGTGACCTACGCAAAACGTGTTGGGACTTTATACTCTATAGTGAAGGCTTATTTTTTATAGCGAATTTACCTTATCGATCACTCTGCAGAGGGTTCAGTCTACATTTCACAATTCCAGAAACCCCTTCGTCTTTGTAATAGTATTTAGCCAATGCTCATTCTCTTAAAATACCTTCCTCGGTTTCGTACTAAACATAAAATAATTTGCTTTAATAGCCTGCAAACGTTTTGCATCTAAATCTAATGTTTTGAAAATTTCGGTCAACCTAGATCACATCACTGGAGAGTTTCGAAGGCTCTTTGTTGAATCAGGTAGACAGTTATTAATTGGTTGTCCAAAACAAGTTTTTAAAATATTTTCTCAAATATAACACATTATTCTAGGCAAGACCTAACTTATATTTGTGAGGAATTATTAGGCCTACTGTTCTGATTGAAAACTTTATAATAATTTACTATTTTATGACGTAATTGCTATGGTATCTAAACATGAAAGTCAACATAATTAATAAGTCAATGATTTAAAACTTTCTATGGACTAAAATTGGTCAAAGTAAAAATTATTTACAAGTATTTTTTTATTCATTATTCTCTTTGTAAAAAAACATAGAATCATAAAGACATACTTATTGGGTTATAATAACATTAAATAATAATAAATGCTACATTACAAAACCAAAATAAAAATTAGAGAAAATAAATCAAAATGGAACTTAAACACTATTCTAAACTTTTACAATTAAATAAAGAAAACTTAAATTATAAACAGTTCTTAAAGAATGGTACAAAGAAAATATAAGTATTTCATTTAGGCTGTACTAAGTCTGTGATAACTGTAAAAACAAATCTTAGAAACAATTTGTAGTGGTAAACTATAGTGGCAACTATATACACCAATTAAATTTTTTTTTTCAAAACGTGGTTATATTAATTTGTGTAGATTTATTTTAAAATTGTACAACGCCTATTTATAGAAGCGTCTGTACAGACCAATAAATCTGTTGCATACGTTTTATGTCCATCTACAGTCCTTTGTTAGTCCTTATTCTATGAGACAATCGAATTCGGAAGTCATGCTTCCATTATCAAGTCAAATACAACACCTATCACTTACACAGATGTTATCATAGTCACATTTAAAACAACAAAAACACTTAAATAACTTAACACGTTATAAAAATAAAAATCCATTATCTTTGGCCAACTAATATGACCAGACTGAGTCGGGTTGACTCTGGTCATATCAATTGGCCAACGATAATGGATTTTTATTTTTATAATGTGTTAAGTTAATTAAGTGTTTTGTTTTGTGTTGTTTTAAATGTGACTATGATAATATCTGTGTAAGTGATAAGTGTTGTATATGGCTTCATAATGGAAGCATGACTTCCGAAATCGATTGTCTCATAGAATAAGGACTAACAAAGGACTGTAGTGGACATAAAAGGTATGTTACAGATTTATCTTATCTTCTAAAGCGAGAGATAATTGTCTGTCTGCTAAATATATCTGGAATCTCCGTCTAAGGATTTTTGATTTTTTGATTTTATATGGGGCTTTTGGCCACGAGAAATCGATTGGAAATGATCACCAGTCTGGGAAAATTCGTTTTCTACGTCTTTTTATTAAATAAATTAAAAAGTGAAATTTGTCCATTTTAAACAATACAAAGCACAGCTGATGCAAATGTTTTCAATGCCATTACAATAATCATCAGTTTTCTTTTAAACTGTATTTTATTAGAGGTAAGCCTAGTGTTGTATCTATTTATAGTTACCATGGCAACGAATACGCTAAATAAACATACCCTTTATTTAGTTGTTTAATGTTATAGGCCTAACCTAACGGAAATTTTCAATAATAGTTATTGACGTGAGCGAACTAGGCCCTGCTTATAATCGAGCTTTAGCTCGGTCTCTTGGTACTTGGTCTAATAACAGTTCCTGGAGGCAACCAATATAATATGTATCTTTGCAGGTTTGGTTGCGTTTATTTTCATAATTATTATTGTATAGAGTTTAATTACTTGGAAATAAAATGAAATTTGTCAACCAATCACAACCTTGATTTGATCAACTACAGCAAAATATTATTGATATCATTTTTAAATATTGGTTTATTTGTCTTGAATAAATTTCTACGTCAAAATACGTTAACGATATGTACATGTAGACGTAATTAAAGCTACAAGGAACTCTCAGTTACATAATTTATAACAATAACTTTCCAGCAAAGTACACGTACAATAAGCAATGTTTTCCCTGAATACTTGTGATATAAACAGTTACTCACTCAGGAAGTCACAGTTACATTACGGAGTTGCAGTGAGTGAAACAAGGCCAGTCATCTGGTCTCTGCTATAACTGACTTATCCAATTAAACACATGACGGGCTATAAAGCGAGAATGTGAAAGGCAAATAGCCTACCGGAAGTAGGAAAGTCTCCTAGATTACTTGCTTGCTCTACTAATCTGCATGATATACTGATGCAGTTATCAGTTTGGAATTGGGTTTAGATTGGTTATTTTCTTTGGTAGTGGTTCGTAGTAAAGGAAGATTGCATACACGGTCGGCTCTACCGCACCCCTCCCTTAAGAATAATGTTAAATTAATTAAAACGTAACTTTAATATTAGTTCATTTTTATTACTTTCTCCCCCTATACCATAGTATATGGAGAAAGTATTGTATTCGTCAAAATTTTCGAGTTTGAGTTTTTGGTGGAAATATCCGATTTGGGCCCCCCTGAACCTAAAAAAGTGGTTTTCGAAGTGATATCTGTGTGTGTGTCTGTATGCGTGTCTGTGTGTCTGTGTGGATGTTATCAGACCTAGAGCCTAAACCAGTCGTCCGATTTTGATGAAATTTGGTATAGAGGTACTAATCCACGGTATCTCCAGGAGTTTTTTTCATTTTTATGAATTTTTTATTTTTAAGGGTAATTTTCCGATAAAAACCCTTAAAATAACGGAAAAATCAACTTTTCTCAAAAACGGCTCAAACGATTTTGATTAAAATTTTATAGTTTATTAGGGACCTAAAGTACTATAAACTGTAAAATTTTAATCAAAATCGTTCTAGCCGTTTTTGATAAAAGTTTGTTTTTCCGTTATTTTATGGATTTTTATGGGAAAACAACTTTAATACAAAATCACCTCTCCTACCCCACCATACAAGTCACCGTGAATCTGTTTAATAATTTAAATACGTTTGTGAGAAAGTATGTGCCAGTTCCTGGTACCGTTTATTTAAAATTAAGCAATCAAGACTTGAATATCGGCACATATACTTTATTTAGTTAATTGTAATACAAAAGCTTAAACAATGAGTTCTTTCCATCACTTTTATAGCGCACAAAATACTACAAAAAAAACCTCTACTTGGTTTCCTCGAACATAACTCCTCAACATTCCGAATTGTGAGATTACTCATAAGTTTCCTCGAGCATGACACACATCCAGAAATCACAGGGAAAATCCGGTGATCGAGCAAGCACGTAAAAGGTTCAGACCAAATGACATGGAAAGGCAGGGATATATAATCAATTTATTTGGAATTTATAATAAAGTGTTTAAGTTTGAAGTAGCATAAAACAGATTTATTATTGTGATATTTAGAAAAATAATTTAAATCAAAATATAAAAAATACTTATTTAATATGTTTAAGTAGTCTTCATTTGTTCAAACTGTGTTTGTAAATCCAAAGGTCTCCTTGATATTCGAAAGTACGCCATTTTCAATATATTACATTCAAAGCATATTTAGTTTACAGTTTTAAACTGGTGACAGTGTGAAATGCGAATAAGGTGCATTGGCCTAGTGATAAACTAAGCATTTTTACTTTCTCGCAATACTATAATATAGAGAAAGTATAGTGATCGCAAAAAAAATCGTTGAGATTTTTGAGGAAATATGCGTTTTGGAACCCCCTGAGTCCAAAAAAGTGTTTTTTACAAAATTTCTGTCTGTATGTATGTATGTCTGTATGTATACAAAGCTAGATCGAAAACTATTCGATCGATTTCAAACAAATTTGCACCAAACATGTAAAGTAGGCCTGTATAGATGCACGAAAAACGGGTTTGAAAAATTTTGAAAAACAACCCCCTTTTTTTGGCAAGAAAACCCCAAAAAAACAGTTATTATTTTTTTATAAAAAAAACGGATCTAACGATTTTTATAAAATTTGGCTTATTTGTAGCCTTTAATGTACCCTACCGTATGCAAAAAAACCGCATCTTTCGAAAAATTCTCGTTTAGCTAATAATAATAATAACTGATTTTTGGGGGTTTTTTGGCCGTAAAGAAGGTTGTTTTTCAAAATGTTTCAAAACCTTTTCTCGTGCATCTACACTTGCCTAATTGACGTGTTTGGTGCAAATTTGTTCGAAATCGATCGAATAGTTTTCTCTCTAAAACATAATATAATATTTATTAGTTAATCTCTTACTTTAATAAAAAAATCACTTCTCCTACCCCACCATACAAGTCACATTGAATCTGTTTAATAATTTAAATATGTTTGTGAGAAAGTATGTGCCAGTTTCTGGTACCGTTTATTTTTATATAGGCCTATATTCTTTGGAATTGTATATATATTATGTTTACCCTGACTCAGAACTTGATAATGTAAACAATATCAATTCCTAATAGATAAAACAAATTTATACGCATTTTTTATTAAGATAAAAATAGTTCACCAAAACCCTCAAACCGACTAGAAGAGTCTGAATCGTGCTTTCAGAGAAACTGTTTGTAAAAAAAAAATAGAAGTTTTTTCTGTGCGACTGCCATACTTCCCTATCCTACTTATCTCGGAGTAATTTTCTCAGTTTAATCAATCAACGGTACTGAATAAAACCTGTTCACTAGCAGTCATCATATCGTCAAAACATGACATGACATAGTTAGTCAGGAAAGCGCATTTAGAACGCATGTGTCAGGAAGTCTGGTCGTTGTCCTTGGTTTAAGGTTAGCATGTTTCTACCGTTAGCCTGAGGATATCGCTGGTAATTTGTTGGATAACGACTTGGGCGGGTTTTTGGTATTGACGGCTTGGTGTTTAGGAGTTAAAACTGGTCTTTACTCAATTGGTAAAGTTGAGCTTGCATAGCCAATGATGGCTGACTGGTGTCTGTGTGTGTTGCTTTAAAAACTGTTTATATAAACAGAAGCATCACTCTTGTTTGTACATATCATCCTTACGCTAAGTATAGATTTTGTATCTTGATTGTACTAAAAGCCGTCTATTTCACAAACATAAAATGTAACGAAAATATTTTTTTCATAATCAGTGCCCTAATGAGGGTAGAGTAGTTCTTGAAAAAATTGTAAATGTAAACATGGGTCAAGTGTTACATCATAGAAAATGTATTTCAAAGCAAATATTTCGAAAAACTATTTTCGACTTACTTAGTCCTGTTTCAATTCAACATGGCAAACCTAATAAACAGAATAATTAAGGTTAAAATTCACATAAATTCACTGAACTGTATTATTCTAAGAACTAATAATGTACATCCTTTGAAAAAGTATTTAACCTAATCACTTTATCCAAGTTTTCCAACATGTAAAACTATTTATAATTTCGGGAAAATGATAAAGCCGTTACTAAAATATTTGAAATGTCAATGTAGGTGGAATGAGTTACCAAATAAAAGGGTTCTAATAGCTGAAAAATGTTTATATTACAATTTTTGTCACATCTCCAACTGTTACAAAACGGTGGACAAAAAACAGATTTTTACGGTTTTTTTATGAAATCAAAAAATCAAAATAAACGAAAAAGTTAACATCTAGATTATTGTTTGATTTTCCATTCATAATAATTAATTGTTATTTACTGATTTTTGATTATTTTTCAAAAATTAATAACAACATTATGTTTTTAATTTGCTAAAAAAAGAAACATAAAAGTATTTATTGGCACTAAATGGTTGGATTTATGAAACAAGTTTGAATACAAAATTGTTCAGGTTTAGGATACCTTCAATTTGATATCCCATACACCCTCATTTCGGCTTTTGTGTTTAACCGAAATTCTAAAATTCTATACACAACCAGTTTCTACATATTTTAAAATTTTAAACTATAAATCCACCGTACATTGTTGATTGTTCGAGATCAAAACTTCCAAGAAAACCTTTATTACTGCACAAAGCAAAAGTTTGTAATTTGTAGAAGTTTAGATTATGAAAGGTTATGATGTTCTTCGAAATATGTGTTTGAACTGTGTTGAAATATAAACTGTGTACCTACCATTTAAAAATGGTGTTTTATTGATAAAAAAATAGGTACAAGTATTGATGAGTAACTGTTTGATGTAGGTATTAGATTAAATTTTTTTTAAACCTAATTGACCAATTTAAAACATTGTAACTTCCAGATTGTGAAAATTGATTAAATAGTAATGCATTTTGAGATAAATTGAATCAAACTATTTTGATTACACAAATAAATAACGGTTACGTGGGTATGGAAAATTGGTGTATAAATAACATTATAATGGAAATAAAACTTTTGATTTTCGTTTGCAGGCTCTTCGATGACGGGGCTACGCCCCCATATGCTCGTCAACGAGCAAGCGAGTGATGACAACTTCTCCGATGACGAAAGCTCGCCCCTTACACACGATATCTATGGCGGCAGGTATGTAGGCCAAGAGATGGAGTTTTAGTGTAGTCAAAGGTTGAAAGAAGTGTTTTTTTTTTCACTAAAATTAAACTAACATAGTGGAGCGTGCATTTTCAGCAATGATGAAAAGAACTTTAAAATAAAGATTAATATTTAATTGGATACACGTAATCAATATAAATTATTACTTCTACAATAGCAATTTGTTTTATTGAAGAAAACAACTTTCCCGTCTCAAATGTAGGTTGGTTCAAGGTCAGAGGATGAGATGAATCTGTCATCAGAAATTATAATTACTTTGTAGCTTAGCATTATTTATAAGTACAACATTAGTAACAAATAGAACACGTTATCCTAACTGTAACTGGAAAAAAGCTCAATAACAAATAATTTGAGTTTTAGAATTAATATAATCTGCAATATAATTTGAAAATTTGCATTATCTATTTTTGCCTTTTATTATAAATGAAACGATGATACATCTACTTATATAAAGCTAGACGATAACACTGATTTATTGACATTAATTATTAGGCACTTGCCGTATGTTAAATACAAAAGTTGTAGAAAATTTAATTTCAGACTAACGATTTTTCATCAGATTTAAAATCCAATCATCCATTTATCCACTATTCATCCGAGAAGGAAGGCTCCGCCCAAAGTCCTTAAAGCTAGACGATTTCACTGATTCACTGACATTAATTATTAGGCACTTCCCGTAATCGTACCCCCCTCGACCTCATACTTAAATTAAAGATCTCGACGAGAAACTTTTGGAAAAATTGCCAGAAGTTAACATTTTTTAATTTTGGAAGCACCTTTTGGGCGGGAAAGATTTTTAAAATTTTTTTAATTTTTTCATTTTTTTCCTTTGAGTGGGTTTTGTAAGAAAACGGTAAGAGACAGCAAAAAATGTTAAATACAAAAGTTGTAGAAAATTTAATTTCAGACTAACGATTTTTCATCAGATTTAAAATCCAATCATCCATTTAGCCACTATTCATCCGAGAAGGAAGGCTCCGCCCAAAGTCCTTAAAGCTAGACGATTTCACTGATTCACTGACATTAATTATTAGGCACTTCCCGTAATCGTACCCCCCTCGACCTCATACTTGAATTAAAGCTCTCGACGAGAAACTTTTGGGAAAATTGCCAGAATTTAACATTTTTTAATTTTGGAAGCACCTTTTAGGCGGGAAAGATTTTTTCGATCAACTATGTACAAACGATCCAAAGATTAACTAGATTCTTTAGCGAATTTTCCAACTGCGAGCAAAGCGAAGCAGCCATCTGAGGCCGAAGGCCGAGGCGGGGTTGGGACGCGAAGCGTCCAGGGGCAGAGCCCCTAGTTATTAAACTAAAACTAATAAATACCCAAAGAACGAATATTAAACCAACAATTTGACCAATGTAAAAATAAATATAAATTTCATAACATTTCAGAAGCAATAAAAAATTTCACATTCCAATATGAACAAAACCAATTCCTTGGTAGTTTTTACCCGCCCATTTCTTTCAAAATATTTTGTAACTTACTGTACCTTTTAGTAGTAGTGTAAAGGTTATTAGGGCGTTTGAAATATACGTTTAAAGGTAAATAATAAATTAACCACGATTCTGCCGTATACGCAAATCAAATCGTTCGGTTTATAGACTACAATAATAAATTTCGATGCAGACAATATAAATACTCAGCAACAAGACAAGTCGTTTAAAAAAATGGGAAAATGTTTTCAACTTTAAATATTTGAAAATAGTCATCTATTTATGCCTACGTTATGCTAAAGTTTATTTGCGTTATGCAATTTTATTTTGCAATTATTGTTTGTTGATTCCCTATAAAAAATCATATGCTGACTTCGGACCTTCAAAAAGTTAACTTCATGTTAACACACGCCAAATTAATAATTTTCTGTATGAAACATGTTAATACAGTTCATTAAAACCTTAATAATTACATTTTATACTGTATTAAACATAATATGAACTTGGTCACTACTTCTTTGGGTTTCCTTATTTATTTCTAATTTTCTATTAAAGTTTTTTTTTTATTATCAGTAATCTCATAATATACATGCTTACCGAAGTTAGTCAATTATTCCAAATAGCTTTCTTTTACATATTATAGGATAATACAAGTTCAATATTTGGAGTAAAATATTTTAGTTTTAAATATCCAAAG
The DNA here is from genome assembly GCA_018207615.1 of Philaenus spumarius. NCBI lineage: Eukaryota > Metazoa > Arthropoda > Insecta > Hemiptera > Aphrophoridae > Philaenus > Philaenus spumarius. Next base: position 123,055 of record JAGFPH010003921.1, on the reverse strand, counting down.
TTAGGTAGGAACCAGTAGTTAAAATTATCTGATGATAAAAACCATATTGAGTAGAATTTACTTGGTTGTGGATAGTTAACTTTGCTTTTTGAAAGAGTTGTTTGGTTTTATTAGTATTGATTTCAATCTCAACATAGAGCTTTTTAAACGTAGAGAGCTTTAATAAAACATGAAGAAACTGAAATAATTATGTTGTAGGCAATGGTGGCGGATTTGTACAAAGAAACGGATTTCCCTTTAACCGGATTGTGTATGTCGTAAACTATTTAATTGTACTTTAGAGAGTGGTCGAAAATTTATGTTTCTAGTTAACAAAATGTGATTAATTATGAACTCTAAATACTCGATACTAGATCAGATCGAGAGTGTACTGAAATAAATCTAATAGTTATGGGTACATCGTGTACGAAATTAAACACTAAATTGCTCTATTTTGTATAGGGCCTAGATTTGTAACACCTCCGTTAGGCTCTTTATGCAGCAAGACGACGTTTTCTGACTTTAATGATTACATTTTCTATAGAAAACTAAAATGTTCTCTAACTATCCGTGTTGTTGATGAACCAAAGCTGAAGTGACTTGTAACTCTGTCGAAAGGACAAACACTTTCGTGCGAAGTAACCTTGAAGTAAACAAAGGTCGATCGATCACCTAAAGTAATTAATTCCTAATTTAAATGGAAAACTTATGTTATTTTTCAGTCTGCTAGGACTGTTCAGAAAGGAATTGTGTAAGCAGAACGTAAGCAAGCGATTTCGTTTCAGACTTAGTTGCTTGACAAGAAGGAGTGCGACGAACTATAGTTTGTGTGAATCATACTTTTATGACACCGATTCGTTTTGGTTAACCGATTACAGATTTTCCCTTTGGTTTCAATCCAACCTTTTTCAAGTCTTTCAGAAAACACCTGTTACTAAAGTCACAATAAAACATTTTATTTCGACGGTTTTACTCGTATAATACAATTTTGTCACGTACATCTTATCATGTGCATAAGATAAAGTGCAATGCGTATAAAATAACAGATTAAAAAAAGAACCAAACTAAAAAAATTATTCAAAACAAATATTAAATTTAAAGAAACTAAAACCTCACTACGTAATCATTTCAAACGAAAACTATAAACCAAGATCTTTTGGATTTACTTCAATGAAACAGAAGCTTCTTCAAAGTCTTAACAGATGTCAGTTTTACTTAGACACAAGACTTGAAATTAAACGTTTCCCTTTGCTAGCTTTTGTAAAAGTTAAACGATTGCGTTCCATCAAAATCTTAGACATTTTTTTGTTGACGTGATTCACTAAGAGATGTACACAGTAGAGCCGGGATTGTAACTTACTTGCTTACTAGATGAGTACCTGACTGGAATGAGGAGAGCACACGTTGACGCTCTGCGCATCCTTGCTTATAAGGACGTGATGAGGTCTTCACTGGAGATCACAATTCTACAAATTTCAGCAACACCAGAGTTTATCATAACTATACCAAATAGTTGTGTTGGGGGCCTATTACATTGTAAAAGTTCTTTGACAAAGATCTTTGATGAAAAGAGCTGTAAACTTTTACAAAAGTTTAATGAATATGCATTTCAAACAACCTTTGACAAACTTGAAATTTTATAAAAATTGGCCGTTTAAGTGTTATCAAAGTGCTTTTATAAAATAACTTTATCAAAGAAATGTGATAGTGTTATAATAGGTACAAAATAGTATTTTTGAAAACATGGTTTTCATGAAAGCCTAACAGCCTAATAAATACTGGGAGATAATGATAATATTTGCAGAAACAAAAGTTACAACACAAAGCTTGCAGCAGCCAACTGTTGACAGGACTGGCGTAATAGTGACTGCAAATTGCGTAGGCGCTAACCGCTCTACATAGCTTTGAGCTATGTAAACAATTGGGGTAGCAATTATATTTCCACCCATCTAGGCTCCCTGCACCCATCGAGGTAACCAGCCAGGCTCCACTGTGCGTAGGAACATTGCCAACTGTGGGAGAATTGTTACATAGCAGTAAGCGAGTAAGCTACCATCCCGGCTACCAGCGTACATCCCGGCTCCACTGTGCGTAGGAACGTTGCCAACTGTGGGAGAATTGTTACATAGCAGTAAGCGAGTAAGCTACCATCCCGGCTACCAGCGTACATCCCGGATCCACTGTGTATGCACCTAAAACACAAACATCCATTATAATATTTAAGATTAATAACAGTATAATTTAATGTAATTATATTAAAACATATATTTTATGTTATTTTAGGCCAATCAAGACAGATAATAAGAACCAAATTAAACGTTCTTTATTTAACCAACAGTAACAATTTAAGCAGGTTTTTGTTGACATTAACGACTTCTAAGCATTATAGTAATAAGGGCTTTGTTTTTGCTATGTTAAATATTTGTAAGATAAATCTAATATTTTTCCCTTTGAGTTCAATACTTTTGCGGATATTAATGATAACGAAATAATATTCGTTTTATAATTTATATAATTTTAACAACAAAGAGGTTTTAGCCTTAATCTAGAATTGCAGTTCAGTCGGTAGAAAGATCAAAAAGTCGGTTTAAAAACCTTGTAGATTGCATTACAGGTTTCGGGAAAGATTTTACTTAGTGCTGGCTTAGATATGATGGTTGTATACTTTAGATCTTTATAACTTCTGCCAG
>JAGFPH010003921.1:64378-91187 GCA_018207615.1 Philaenus spumarius | reverse complement strand
TGTCTGCTCTCTTTTTCTGCTTTAGTATTATGGTCGAAAAGTTAAATCATTTAGAAAAACGGAAATTTAAGCAGTAGGAAAAAAATTATACAAATATAGGCTATGAATTAACTTAAAAAGAAGGAAATACTGTTATAAATTTAAAAGAAAAAAACAACTGTATGAATATATACAACAAATTCCAATCTTTATAATAGTTTTTTGATGTTTCTTTCAAGGCAAATTTCAAAGAGTGTGTTTAAGGCGAAGCTATGTTTTTGTTACGAAAGTTTGTTAGGCTCAATCTGGTTTTGTGGTTTTATAATACATTCACAGAAATTACAACAAGAGCGATACATATTGTTTGTATAATTTAGTGGCCTTAGTTCTTATAATTTTCCCATTTATTTGTTTTATTTGATAACAAATTTTTACAAAACCGTGTTAAGGAGAAAGTTCCGAACGGGTTATTTAAGCGTCATAATTTATCCAACGTAAAACTAGAGTACTAGAGGTAAAGGATGTTTCCCATTTTTTTAAACCTTTGTAATAATTATTTAAAACCCTAACGTATTTTTTGTAAACCTGTTTAACCCACTCATATAACTTAAAAGCTGATCTACTTAATCAACATAAACTATCCAGTCTTTGTCCCACACAAGCGATCGCAGATTTCATTATACCAGTTTTTAAGTTATTAAATGTTGGAGTTCAAGGTCCTTTATCTCAAGCTGTGCTGTGAGTGACTCATCTGTTATACCTTGTAACTCTCTGGGGGGTGATAGTTACTGACCAGTGCTCCTAAAACTGCTGTACCTGAACTTTAAAAAAATACTAAAAATATGTGAACATTTTGTATTGTATTAATACTTCTACTCTGAAGTCTTCTTTATACAACACCATAATTTTGTCCATTCACATTTTTAAAGTAAATGTAGGAAATTTACTAACAAATACAACTATGCAAGAATAAATAAATAAAAGTTAATATTAAATAACTAAATCAATGCTTTAATCTATTTATATAAAACAAAGTCGGGTTTGTTACAACACTTATAACTCAAGAACGGCTGAACCAATTTTTATAATCTTTGATTTGTTGGATTTGCCTCCGCCCCGAATAGCAGAATATCTATTAAAATATAGTCAAAATACATAAATAAAATTAAAAACACAAAATAATTTTAGGTTAGGCCTAGACTGATGAACTTATTACATGTTATTTGAATGTAATTACATTCATTACCATAGCAACCAATAAAATAAAATAACAGGTTTCGAACATCACTTGATTCAAATGTATAATCTATATAGTAAAAATGAAATGCTGTACGTTTTTAAACGCATCACTTGAGAACGGCTGAACTAATTTTTCTATTTTTTGTTTTAAAATGTTCGTAATAGTCCGAATTAAGATTTATGAAAAGAAACATTTGAAAAGTTTCCCGGAAAATTTTCAATTTCGGGAAAACCGAACATCCTTTTTTCCATGAACTCACGAAACAGCTGTTCTAATAAAATGCTTAGTAACACATGTTTGTTTACATTCATTACCAAAGCAACTTTAATCAGCATTTTTAATCAGTTTATTATTCTTCAAAACCAACAGCTTTTTTAGGTTAGATTGACCAACTTAAAGCCAACAAAAACAAAAATCAACTAAAAATGCTTACTATATTTTAATTCAATTCAAACATTGGTTGTTACATATTGTATATAAAACAACTGATTTTGGATAAAAAAATGAACATAATTTTAGGTTAGGCTTACAATGAACCAAAACACGTTTATTTGCAACCAACAGGTCACATTTAGAATCAGGTATTTTACAATTCTTCACAACTATCAGTTTTTTTAGATTAGGTAAAATTAAACAAAAGGTGTACTGTATTATCTATAAAGGTTTACAAACTATAAATCTAAATTTGTGTAGTATATTCGTAAGTGGCATAAAAACCATTTTGCAATTCGATTACTTAAGTCAATGTAATCAAATGGAATAACTACCCTTTAAGTTAAATCAAGCAATAGCGAAGCGTTGCTGGGTCCACTAGTTCACAAATAAACTAATAAAAAAGAAACAAATTAAAAAAGTAATATTTGAATCAAGTAAAGAAATAATAATAGTAGCAAACCAACAAAGCAGAAGAATCTAAATACATACTTGCACAGGAAATAAATAAATAGCAAAATTTAAAAATATTCTAAAAATATATTTAAGGCGAAATAGTTATTTATTGTATAATTATAGAAAGCAAATAAGCCACAACAACAATGAACAAATAAGAACAATAATTAAATAAAACGAAAATGATGTTTTTTAAAACAACATGCTCTATGAATAATAATAGATAATTTGGCTTGTTGCTGAATGTTTGGATTAAATTAAATTTTATATTTAGATAATCTTATGATATGAGAGTACAAAATAATAAATGGCAAAGCAAAATAATTCAGGAAACATACGGTACATACAACATTTGAGGTCAACATTTAACTTCCTTAATCCATAATGTAACCACACCACGCCACGAACTGCCTACACTAGGCCTTGATCCAGACTCAATACCTCGACATTTACATTTTTTGCGAACGCAAATAATATAATTCCGCAGTTCTTGAAATTACTGACGGTAATTATATGTTCTACAATTTACACCCTGTTTCACACAAGTAATGCCAAATTTAAATTGAAACGTGCTATAATGTTATCAAAGTGTCAGCAACCACCATTTATAAGTATTAATAATTCAAAATTAGCTATTAAAAAAATGAGAAAATTTATAAATGAAATTTCGAAAAAACTGTAGTATGTTTTACAACAACTTAATATTGTAATCTTATCAGAAAATGAATAATACTGTAAACGATTATAAACTACTCTTCAAACACTTATTCGCATGAATTAAACCAAATTTAAATAATTTTTACCTAAATGCAAAAGTTATCTAGTTACAAAAAATATCAAAACCTTTTAATATTAATTATTTGAATGATTATAGAATCTGGTTGGTTTTAGGAACAAATGCAAATTGTGTGTATTTTGTATAATGAAATTCCACCTATCTGGAATAAGGCGAATAGCAATTGTTTTATTTTTACTTATTTTTATTTTTGTGGTTCTATACAAAGTTACCAATTTACAAAATAAATATCATGATAGGAAACTGGTGCGTTTTTTCTTTTTTTTTTCAAAATTATAGAATATATTTTACTCTTTTTGAAACCATTCATAAAGAAGGCCAATTTACAAATTTGACTGGTTATATTTAACATGATTATCTATTTATTTTCCATGCAATGGTGGTGTATGAGTAGATATTACAAAAATAATGTCATAGATGTATCGCGCTATCATTAAATTTTATCTTTTTACTTTTATAAAACAACAACTGATCAAATGCGTGTAGTGTACCGAAGATCCGTTCCTTATAAATCTGAATATATTATTATGTGTCAACGTTGTTTGAATAAATAATTGTTACATTTGACTTTGTTTTAGGTAAGCCAGGACCGAAACTGTGCCAAATTATTATGTATAATATGGTTTATTATAATTAATTGTTGGAAATAAATATAACAATATTTGGATATAAAATTATACAAACAAAATTAGCAAAATATAAGAATTAAGAAATTCAAATAATTTTTTTTCATGCATTACTGTATTTACATTATTTTTTAACATGATTTTTATTTAATATTTTAATGCTGTTTATTAAAAAAAAAACGTTCCGGCTTCCCATCGCACGAACTATTGGCCTCATTCTTAAGAAAAAGATATCCCACACGTTATTTAACAAATTTTAACCCCAAAATCGTAACCTTGAAGAGTTACGACCATTTCGCTATCAAAATCGTTTTTTCCATTCGCAAGAACATACAAAAAAAACATACCTCAAACATATTTTTAATATTTGGCCCAAATGTGAACTCTATATCGTAAAAGTTTCAAAACGTTGAGGGAAGGATAGAGGATAAAGGATTGGATGCATACTTATTTGTTTTAGCAAAGTATGGAGATAAAGATTGGTTGTGATACGAAATTACTGTTTGCAAACAATACTCCACTCGAATTGGTGAAAACCCGACTTCCGATGTCCGTGTTCATAAAACGATAAAATAGACTTTTTACTTTAACTCTTACACTAGTAGCCCAGGCAGCAGGGCGTTCAAAATGAAGTTACCTGGAAAAAATGCTGGAGAAATGAAACTTGGTTATATAGTACATTTCGACATTCTAAACAATATAATAAGTTTACGACCCCCACTCCTTTAAGCTTACGCCATCTTGGAAAGTGGCGGCCAAATTCGGTGCGTTCTAGAAAAAAGTCTATAAATACAAATTATAGTGGATTAAATTCTCTAAAAATGTTGTTTCTAACATTTTTTTGTGAAATAAATAGTTTTATAGTAAAGTGCCATCTTATGTGTTGTGTAGGCTATTTATAAAATCTGCATGAAGCGCTATTATCACCTGAAATTTATGTTGTTATTGATGAATTATTTATTACAATTGTTATTTTATTGAACTACAATTGCTATTATTTGTTTTGTAACAATAATAGTAATAATAATTATTATTTTTCAATTGTACTACTTTCCACACCAGCCAATTCATGTACCAGTTACGCACGTGTTCAAAAAAAAAATTACTGTCGTTTCTCCATGAAACCTAGTCCACATAGATTGTTTAATGGATGGATAGATTAATGAATAGTAAAACAATATTTATTGATTAATGAATAATCGAAAAGTATTGATGGAAAGAACTTCGTTTTCCATTTCTCTAAAGAACCAAGCTTGTTTTTTTTTTAAATAAAATCTTGAAAAAAAGTATGCAAGGTTTCAGGGATAACGGTTTCAACTTCTTGAAAGAAATTGTCTGTAGGTGGGTAATATACCTGGGATTGAATGTCCTCTAGGACTATCATTGTTGCAGCTCTTCCTTCTTATATGATTCCCTATTTTCGTAAAATTTGTCACTCATCAGAACTTGGAAGCCCGAGTTTCGAAAACAGACAACCTGTGATTTGTGCGATGTATTGTGATTGAGACGCGTTTTTTTTTTTTTTTTTTTTGTAGTTATTACTCAAAAGTGATAGGGAAACTGTAAAAAGAACTAGGGGGAATGGAAGTGGTTTACAATAAACACTTTAATGACTTTAACAAACTGGAAGTCGTAGCTTTTAAGGGATGCCTCAATAGGTCGTGGTATGGAACCATGTAAATGAATCATTATAATTGGTATAAGTGCGATACTAGAACTGAAAAATGATGAATGTAATTTCCTCAAATCTATTGGATACACATCTACCACGGCCCACACTATAAACATGATTTGGCACAAGTCCTACTGAATGCTCTACTAAAGCTACGCTATGTATGGAACCTCACTGTAGATATCGGAGAGTGGAACATATTGCTTAAACCACTTGACCTCATTCTTTACACACTATGTCATGTAATGACCGTACAATTTAGTTTTTTGTTGTATAAACTTCACTTCCTTTCTTATATTGAATAGTGAGAAATTCAATTTGCCCACTTGAATGAGGTTTTTGTGGTTTTAAGTGAGCCAAGTTTTGTTGGCAAACCCACTCGGTGTTTCGAAATGACACGGATCCTTTCTATAACGTCTGAAGAAGAACCCATTAAAGTAGCAAATTAACGAGTTAGTATTTAGAAGAAAGAATGTCACGTGTGTAGCTTTCTCTCTTAATACCACATATGTGAGGATTAAGTCTTTTACCTGATACAAAATTTGTTCAAGATAAAAATAACATCTTCAAAAGATGTCTTCCTCGTCGATGCTTTGATGAAATTTTATTTTATTGATCATATGGTTGGTAAATAATAGGAACACAAGTTTTAGTTGCAATAATTTATATCATACTTTTGTTATTCACGGCTATTTTTGAGGAATACAGTAATACATTTTCTTGTTGCTTAAAATCCTCTATATTTGCTCATTTTTATCTGAAAAATAAAAGTAGTAAAGCTTAGTTTTACCCGTGATTTGTAAATTTTGTTTTACTGAGGTTTAAGACCTCAGTTTGTAATTAAATGAAACTAATTATATTTCCCCCTTTTACATTTTGTATAAAATTATATATAACTTTATAAGTTTATTTTGTATTATTTAAAAAGTTTTTAAGTTTACGAAAATTACTGAACGTTTTTGATTTCATAGATCATTCATAGATTTCATAGATTTGAAACATAATTTGAAATTTCCTAAGTAACAAATGTTAGTTTTAAAAACTATGCAAATAACAAACATCTCTTACGGAAAGGTTTCCTAAACATTTAGTTGCAGTTGCTGTGCCAACGATTAACATAAACACATCTGATTGGGTTCGTTATATAATAAAATAGTAACACAGACCAAGACTTATTTAAATGGTCATTGTAGTCCCAGCTGCTAGTTTTAAAATTAAATAAGGGCCTAAATGATTTCAATGTTGGTATCATAATGTAAAATGTATTTGAACAAATTAACTAATTCTGAATCTAGGCTATAGAGTTTGTAAAGATAATAATGATTTGAATTTGTTTTAATTCAAAACATTGATTGACTTAACCAAACAAACTTGTAAAAAATAGGAAAATTATAAAGTAAAAACAGTTTTGGCTCTGGGCTGGTAAACCTTAGTCAAAAGTATCTACTTTTTGGATACTTTTGCCAAATAAAAATTGATCATGAACTCTTTATTAAAAACATAATCCTATTTAAATTTTTACTGTCCGGTTAATAGCAAACTATTCCTGTTTATATACCACGGGATTTTGTTTATAACTTAATTAAAATTGTGTTAACATTGGATATTTAAAATTTGACTGGCCTCCATTTTCGATAGGGTTAACATGGAGACCTCTAATTTGTGCCATTATTCTTCATTTATCAAGCCCTTTAAAATGAGATAACACTTGACGGAGGTTTGTATTTAAGATTTTTGAATTACTCCCTCAACCCTCCATTTTGGGGTAAGAGGTGGAATGGTCGGTTACACCAAAATTCATCTCCTTGTGTCATATATAGATAAACGGAAGCTCATTTATTTATTTCTACTTGTTCCAAAGTAAAGGGGGGGGGGGTATTTTTGACAACCTGTATGTATATAGGTTACACAAAAAAGTATGTATACATTCATCAACAAATATAATTCAAATTTATATTTATTTTATTGGGATATTTATTTCCCACTATCGAAAAAGATTTCCTTTGTATGAGTTGGTGGCAGAATGTTGAGTCTAACCACGTTAAAAACGTATTCCAACCATATAATAATTCTATTGAACTTTAAAAACATATTTCATAGAATAAAAAGAAGACGCCAGGTACTATAACGTTTTTTAATAATTTTATTGCACTTAATATTGTTTCTAATTATTAAATCGTGTTATTAGTTCCATCCTGTAATTCCAACTTTTTTGAAACAAATCATAGATCACGCTATCTTTCCTGAGTTTGAAATTTTGAAACTTTCGTTTATCTAGGCCATATTTCACCATTCAAGAATATGAGAGGCTGACAACTCTAACGTGATAATTGTAAATATATTATTTTTTACTATGCGATAGCTCGCGTCCCCTCCATAATTTGTCGATCATCCTGCATTTCTGTTTTTATTTACTGATCATTTTTCCATTTATTTTTTTAATTTAATCTCGCTAATTACCTGTTACAAATTGCTATCTTAAGTTGTGACAATGCTTCTTAATTGCTAACAGCTGACGTCACGCCGTTTGGTCCAATCGGAGCACAGTTTTACTTTCTCCAACAAGCAAGTAGACACAATACATATTGTTCTGCTACATTTTCGCTTAATCACATTGCGTAAGTCGTTTAAACACATTAATTTTGTTTTAATTTAAGTTGCTCGTACATGGACGCTAAGTGTGTTATAATAGATACAGGCTCGTGGAAAAATAATGAAATATTATTACCCCACTACATTTAGTTAGCTAGTATGCATACTGTTATACAGATCGTATGTTAATTATACACATACTTACAAAGTCATAACTCACAAATGACTAGGGAAGGAAGATGGAGGTACCATCTTCGTGCGACCCTTGCACAGTTGTGAAGGGAATTTAACGACTATATTTGAGGTCTTCTAAGTTTGAATAAGTTGATTCAGCCCAGAGGAGATGAAAAATCAACTGTACATGGAACATGTAAAAATAAATTAAACTTAGAATAAGGCTTATTTAACATGCAGCATATCAAAACTTTGAACAGCCATAACTTTTTTCAGGATCATCCATTTTTCATTTTTATTATGTCGTTGTGTTTGTCTCATCAAGACCTTTAAAATGATATGCATAACAACCCATGCTTACATTTAAGATTTTTCACCGACTCCTGACGGGCCGTCCCCCAGAGGAGGTAAAAAATCAGCCATATTCTAAAAAAGTAGTTTTTTATACCCATAAACAATTTGCAAAGTTTCAATTGTGTAAGTGGAACCTGGAAAAAGATATTGGGTTGTTCCGGGACTTTTTGCCACCCCTGTATATATATATAATCCAAACTAACTCACTCATCACGAAATCTCAAAAACCACTGAACGGATTGGAATGAAATTTGGTATGTAGCTTCAACTAGGGTCCTAAGTGCTCGATAAGAAAGGTTTTTAAAAAAATCGACATTTTAGGATAGTTTGGGGGGTTAAAGTTACTAAAAAAAAAAAAACAATGAACGGATTGGAATGAAATTTGGTAGTTAGCTTCCTCTAGGGCCCTAGGTGCTCGCTAAGAAAGGTTTTAAAAAAATTCGAAATTTTACGGAGGTTTCGGGGGGAAGGGGGGTCAAAGTTACTAAAAATTCCCATAAGAAATATATAGTGTAATATATTTATTGATATATTTTTGTTGTTAATATACATTTAACTTTGATTTGTCTATCCGTGCAAAGCCGGATCGGGCAGCTAGTATAGGTACATATATAATTTGATACAAAATGTAATAAGTTGAAATGTACTTCGTTTAGTTCAATTAAAAGTTATAGTATTAAAGATTTCTTTTTTTAAATTACCTCAAATATGTAACTAAACCCAAACTTATCTCTTTATGATATTAGTACATAGTTCAAAGGACTTGAATGAAGAAAATGGTGAAATTTTTAGGAAATCATAACAAAAGTGTATATACAGAGTTTGTATTTTGCTTTTAAAATCCAATTTTACACTAAAATCATCTTAATGGTGAATATTATATATATTTCAATTTAAAGTTACTTCTATAGGCTGTAATTTGAAGAAAATAGTTAAAAAACTAAAAAAATAGTTTGATACTTCTAAAGGATAAAGGATGTTGAATCTCTTCCAGTTGTATAAATAATTCAATTGTTTTTATTTCATATCCAGAATTAAGAATCTCTTACACCTGGCATCAGAGTATACACAGCTGCCTATGCAACAACTTGGTACAAATTATGCGATCCGGTTAGAAACAAATTGATAACTATAACATAACAGCACCGCACCTCTCTTGCTGAGAAGGTTGTGCAAGAGAAGGTCAATGGGTCTATGCATTATATTTCACGTTGCGCTTAGGTTTGGCCGGGTTTATGAGTTGCCTCATAATGCATGGGTTGATCTAGTTAAATACCCACGCTTGTTCAATTACACAAGATAATTTCAAGTACTTACTAAAACAGATCATGTATTGCGTCCAATGCCGAGGGTGGCCTGCTGTTAATTCGTGGGATACTCAAACAGATGTTGGGATAATACAGCGTCTCTATACTAATTTCAAATTTTAAGTCCAACGGTTTATATTTTTTTTAAATATTATGTCTCCTAGTGTTTCATAGAATACCTGACATTTCGTCACACTCTAAAAAAATACTGACACTTAGTCACAGCCCTTGAGGCTTGCTACTTGAGGTCGGTCTTATTTATGACACTGAAATATTCTCTACTGACACTTGGTCACACGTCTCTCCCGGTCTTCGAGTAGAGGGTAACCTAACCTAACATAACTTAACTTAACTTAACCTTGTAATACTTAATTCTAACTCCATAGTAGGCCTAGTCACAATGCTAATTCGGTAAGAGTCAAAACGTCAGCGCGAGTAGATTGTTCTGGGTACTTGCTTCCGAAATCATGTATACCTACTACTCCATTGGCTAATATATAATATGGAATGTGACCATACTCCAGGAATCCGACTACACCAACAGGACACTGCCCCAAAGGAGTAAACGTTGATGAACTGTCTGAACTCTTTATAGGTGTTGCCTTTAGAAACAATCTTAAAGCACTACCAGTAAAAAAAGTATTTAATGTCCTAAACACTTTTGTTTATATTTTCTAAAACTTTCACTTTCAGCTCCATCAAGCTAGTGTAATGTGTCACTATTTTAATTCGGCCTGTGATTTGATCCAGATGTTTTTTTTAATCATTTGTTGCTGCATTCAATTTCACTCGGGTAAGAAGTAGAAGCTTGAAAAATGTCGAAAGATAATTTATTGCTATGAAATTATTTATTACGATGTGCACTTTGTGTTGACTTTTTTATTTGTGCCAACAACTATTTCTTGCAGTTTTCTTGGACAAATAAATGAAGTTAAGATCAAAAGGAGACATTGCCTGAAAAGGAGTAAGAAAAACACACTCACGAATTACTTTTTTCTCGATTTGTGTACTTTCACTGCTTAGCTCGCTTTTGATTAATCTATGCACGCCAAGAATAAAAAGTATAACACATCAAAAGTTGTTGAGCGAAAGGGTTTCAAATAAATTACACATAAACTTGTAGTTGAGTTTTATTATTTAGTTTTGGTTGCGTTATTCGTAAGAAATTGCCAATGTTACTATTCAGGAAAGTTATAGACAGAAAGCTAGGCAACTCTCTCGCTGACTTTAAATTAGAAAGTTTGACAAAACATTGATATTAAAAGTATAATTTCAGGTTCCAGATTCTGTTCGTCTTGTACCACTCTGAATTAAAGTTATCATTGCAGAAAGCAGTACAGTTTGTTTATGACGTCACGATAATGTTGCGGTACACCTACGCTGTGCTCAAGGTCACTAACTCACTCTTCTAACAAACCTTAGATTCCGCTATAACTGTTAATGATGTGACGTCATATAATACCAAGACGACTCAAGTAATTATTCAACCAAAACAAAAGTGATCAAATTAAATCTAGAAAAGTCCAAAACGATTCAAAACTATTTGCATGGACTAAATTTAGACTAAGTAAGTAAACAAGGTAATAGCACTTCCATTACAAAACCAAGATTTGATTTGAATTTTTGACAACAAAAATGTCCAGGTTAAGACGAAAATCTGAAAATCCTTAATATCTCGACCTCTAGTTAAGATAGGCTGACGGTTTTTGATAAATTTTGACGACGCTATCTACAGAACTTACTAAAATTTAGTTACAAATTAAACAAGATGTCGAAATCATAAAAACGTTATATGAAAAAGATTTATTGCGACCGTAATTACTTTTTAAAGTAATTTACCAATTTAGAAAATCTGCTATTTTGAATTAGGGTATTACTTTGGTGCCCATTATGAATGAAATACTACAACCACATGAAAAATGTTATACATTTTCCACTGGCTGGTCAGCTATAAGAAAGGTTTGGACTTAGAGTTTATTTTAAAAACAAGGACGTATTATGTAGGAAAATGCTAAATTTTAGATTTGTACTAACCGAGGACTGACTATTTGATTTTAGTAACTTGATATACATAAAAGTGTTGTTATCTCAAGCTATGGTAGGAGAAAAATGTTGTAATACTTTAAAATAAGTACTAAGACGATATCAACTTGCAGACAAAGAAAGGATGGATAGGGCATTCACCAGAAGAGCTTATTTAATAAATTTAATTATCAAAGTACCGGGCGGTCTAAAACTTGCTTTTAGTATAGCTAAGCTATTGTACTGTATCTCGAATACAGCTGGTAAATGAATGTCTCTGAATATACCATTTGTGTGCTAAGACGAAAAAAAACTTTTCGATCATTGCTCCTGACTGCCAAGGTCGCTCGGCAAGGCTTTGTTATAAAGAGCAAACTGTCGATACGTCACTCATTACAATGATACTTCAACCGGAATATTTATAAGGAAGTCTCGATGGATTTGTTTTCATTTTTTAACACGAATCCACACGAAACATTGTAGCTTGTCGGAAATTGGGACTTTTTATAGGGTGTTATAAGCAATACCAATCAGCTGATTTTCAAAAATATTCTTCTTGTGTGGTCTCATGGCACAAGTACGAAAGCTTTGCTGAAATTTATTTTTAAACTACACAAAAATGTGCAAAAAAATATAATTAAGTTTCAATCTGCACTAAAATTATGTTGATTTTAAAAATACGTTTTCAGGGAAATCTATAAAACTACACAACATTAAATTGTTTAAAAAATTATGTTTTGGTATTTTTAAATAAATCCCTTTCAAATGATACCCAATCAACAGAACCATACAAATTATAATTTTTGGAATACCAAACTTTGTTTTTACAAAATATATAGCAAACTATTTTTTGAGTTTTTATTATATTATTGATATAATATATATGCAGGCTAGTATCCTTATATAATATAAATCACTTCCGTTTGATATCATTGTTTGTTCCTGAGGAATGTAACTATATCTGGCCTGAAACAATTGGTCTTAAAAGGTTTCCATTTTATTTATTTTTTAAAGTCGGAAACCTAAAAATTTGTATCATGTCAAAATGAATTACTAAACTAAAGTTAGGGAGATTTCTAAAACTAGGAGATGAACTGCTTAAAAGAGTATTTACCTGACCAGACTTTGCTTTGTTTTCAGCACTCGAACTGTTCAAGAAACCAAAGGATGGGACGTGTTCAGGGACCTTCCTCCGAAGAACGAGAGTGGTTCTATGGAGAACCAGTACTGTTTGGAGTTCACCGTAAAAATACTCAAAGTGATCGCTTATTTAGTTACATTCGTGATAGTTCTCGCTTGCGGAGTTATCGCTAAAGGTAGTGTTTTCTTCATGACATCTCAACTAAGGCCTGACAGAGTAGTTCCTTACTGTAATAAAGATATTGGTAAGTGAGTTAAAGATTATTAAGAGTTATAATCCTAGTATAGTATGCAAATAAGTTTATGATAATTTGATATACCTTAAAGGTTATTTTACTAATAAAAAAAAGACAGTTAACAGTAAAATATAACTACAGGAAAAATGTATAAAGAACACTCCAAAACAATATTATATTTTTAAAACAAAGACTTTAAATTTATAAAATCATTGCTCTGTTTGGTTAATTTATCAGACAAATTTAAACGCTTGTGTTCATCTTTTTTTTTCACATCCTGCACTTGTACTTTTGGACTTTTTATGTAGTATACCCCAGCCATA
The DNA here is from genome assembly GCA_018207615.1 of Philaenus spumarius. Lineage (NCBI taxonomy): Eukaryota > Metazoa > Arthropoda > Insecta > Hemiptera > Aphrophoridae > Philaenus > Philaenus spumarius. The sequence goes on along the minus strand of JAGFPH010003921.1, from coordinate 77,838 downwards.
TTCTAACAATTTCTTCTGTCTGTCTTTCAAAACTTTTTGCCCCTAACTGTTTTATAAAGCGGTCTCTTACCATTATTAAACCAGATCCTTTTATTTCAAACTTACTAGGAACTCTTGAAAGCCTAAAAAATCTGGGATTCCATGCTTCAGGGCCGGATTTATAACTAGCAAAATGCACAAGTGTATGGAGATGCACGTTTTGACAGCTTACAATACTTCTAAAAGATTACATTATTTCACTCTCTATTATATAAAAAAAGTTTTCTACTTCTTCTTCTCATAATTATAAAATAATAAGAATAGCTACTATCTAGCGAAACCACTGTCAAGGGAACGGGCTTGGAAAAATTAGCGGGGAAAGAAGACCCTGTTAAGTCAGTAAGAAAAAAAATCTCTCTATTATATAAAAAAGTTTTTCTAATTCTTCTTCTCATAATTATAAAGTAATAAGAATACATTAAATACGTGTATTGCGTAGCAGAGACGTATTTCATAACTTCCAGATGCACAAATTCATGAAGTCGAATTCAAGTAGAAAAAATAAAGTTGAACGGGGCCCCGTTGAGGCGGAGCGAGTAGGGGGCAAAGCTCCCTAGTAATTCTTTAATTATAATTACATTACATTAATTATATTTAGAATAATACATTATTAGAGTTACATTTCGAGAATTTTAATTTACATAAATGAAATATTTATTAATTTTATTATTACAAAGTTTTGAACTGTCCTATGCGTACATTTGTCTTAGCTTTGTTACTTGTAAGTATTTTTTATAGTTTACTTTAAATATACTGTATCATATTATTCTCAAATGTTTAATTACTTTTCACTTTTGTATTTTTCGTAAAAAGGGAGCCTAGACAAATTCACGCACTGGGCCCAGAATTTGTAGTGCTGATCATACCATACTCCATGGAACTTAAAATGTCTGTCCATTTGCTTTGAACCTTCAGAATGAAATACATATCTTTTCCAACACTTTACTTATAAATGATCTTATAAAGGTATCATATCATATTGGAAGCATTGTCCAGTTATCAGTTTCATTGATCTTATCTGAATCTTTTATCTGTTACATATCCTTGGTCCAGCCTACTTGACAATCTATAATCTGTTGTATTACTTCTTTGAAGTTCATTAGGTCAGGCAGAAAAGAGGCAGAACTTTTTATTCCTAATTTAGTAAATTATTTAAGTTTGTTTGAGTAACAAATTGTAATACTATCAAAAACTTGTATAAGTTGAAAATTTTCAGCAACAACAACATAACCCCTCATCAACTATTTGTACTTAAATATCATGCAAACTAAAGTATATAACGATTTTAAAAACTAAGTTTAGTATTGTCTTAGCTTTAAAATGTTCATGCTAGAAGTAAATATACCTTACATGTTTTTCAATAAATAATAGTATATAAATAGTATTGTGTAATTTCATTTATAATTTACCACTTTTATGTTGTTTTTACAAAACATATGAAGTGTTAAAATTACAATTTAAATAGTAATAAAATAACACAGAAATGTACATAAAACACAATTTAATAACGTAACACGTATAAACTACAATATATTCTTACCAATTGCATTTTCCTAGATAAGATTCTTGAAGTAAATAAATTAGTTATTGATAAAGATAAAATCAGAACTTATCCCACCCTGCCCCATCCTGATCTATGTAGTTAGAATTTAAGGAGGGAAACTGAAATTTTAAAAAATGTTTAAAAAATTAGATATTTTCAAATCATATTGTTCTTTTGATGTAAAAAAAGAACTTACTTCCAATATATAATAAAGTACAATACCTTTTATTTTCTGTCAGTGAACCTCTTTTGTAAAACTTGTTTAAAGTTTTTGACACTTCGAGATATTTCTCATCTTCAGAAAATCGCTCTATGCATAGAGGTCGTCAAAACGTTAATTACACAGACACAAACACATAACACACAACACATGTAAAAAACACAGTATGTTGATATCTTACGACTCCCGGATATCGACCCGTATCCGGATGACCGATATCCGGGAGTCGTAAAATGTGCATCTACATACTGTCTTTTTAAAATGTGTTGTGTGTTATGTGTTTTTGTCTGTGAAATTAACGTTTTGACGAAATCCTTGCATAGAGCGATTTTCTGAAGATGAAATAAATATCTCGAAACGCGTCAAAAGCTTTAAACAAGTTTTACAAAACAGGTTCACTGATGGAAAATAAAAGGTATTGTACTTTATTATATATATTAGTGACCGGGATACTTGAAAAATGAATTCATTACTTCCAATACATGAACAGACCAGCAGACCTTTAAGTTATATATTGTTTAAATATAAGTTGAATTTAGTCATGATAGCCAAACCTGCTGCAAAATTTAAATAGGTTAAGCCATAATAATAACTTATTTAACCAAACATTTAGCAAAGTAATTAACATAAATATAGACTATTTCTTTGAAAATTCTTTTCAGATAAAACCATCCCTTCCCCACCACTCACATTTATCCAAACTGTGTGTTTTTTTTTTACTCATACAAATAATGCCTTCTACAAATCATCATTTTCTTTTTACAATAAATCATTTTATTGTTGCGTGAATTATTTTATAATATGATTAAACATACAAATTTTCAGGAAGGGATAAGCAGTTTGTAGTAAATCTACCATCGGAAGAGCGAGTAGCCTGGACATGGTGTTTGCTAATAGCATTCATGGTTCCCGAAGTCGGAACGCTGTTTCGTTCGTTACGTATTTGTTTCTTCAAATCCTGGAAGAGACCACCATCAAGCGACTTTCTGTTTGTGTTCATCATGGAGACAATGCACACTGTGGGTCTAGCTTCGTTAATGTTTATAGTACTTCCGGAATTAGACGTCATCAAAGGTGCCATGCTGACAAATTGTGTGTGTTTCATTCCTGCTGTTTTGTGTAAGTATTTATTGTTTTAGTTTTATTAAATCTTAGACCTGCTCAGACTTTGAGTTCTTAAACATACAGATTCCAAGAAAATTATATAAAAGCCTAGCAAGAGGTAGGTATTATATTATCTAATGGGAGTATCTTACCAAGTTTGTATCAAGTTCATTTAACAAGAAGCATTTTGTTTCGTTACTCATCTTTAGTTTCTTTGCTGTCAGCACAGCTTTGCCATAAATCCATTTATCTTACTATAATTTGCAGAAATCATGTTAGTGCCAATTGATTAGCAATTGGGGATGAATTTCCATACACCTAAATTCAGGTATGGTTTACTGTGTATTAGTCCATTTTGTGTCTTTCATTAGTTCTATGATCACAAAGTGAGAAGACAAAGAAACAGAAGGGAAAAAGCAATAATTATCTCAACATTTACTGAAGACTTCCTCTTATAAAAAAGGAAATAAAGACTACATACTTTTCAGAAATAAACTCACTACTGTACTCACAAACAATAATTTATCTGAATAAATTATGTCATTGATTCTTGAATTTCCAGCATAAAGAGTCAACTACTGTTGATATAATATTTACATATTGGTAAAAGTAATTTACAAAAACCTAAAATAAAGTCGCAGAAATGTTGAAATAGAGATTTTAGTTTAGTTTATTTTAGTTTATTAATGGTTTGTTTTTATTTCAACATTTTCTATTAGAAATTAATTTACAGTACATTATTTACTCATTCAATAATAGGCTACTCAATCATAATCAATTTGTTTTGTGTTTCTTTAGAATAGACAAATTTATAAAAGTTATATAAATACGGTTGTTTTTCACTTTTTTGACTGTCATGGCTACTAATATTATGATTAAATTCTGAATTGAGTGAATTATTGCTTTTGTTATATCTACACTTTAAGTCAACCTTCTTTAACTGATAGATAGATATTGTAGCTTTTAGAGATGATTAAGCCATTTTCACTTTAACTACCTTTTCGCTATACAAATCTGAGTCCGGTCCTTAAAGGAAGTCGGATAAAAGGGAGTCTACTGTACTCAGTCTCTACTGGCATTAAAAACAACATTTTTCATTGTTTTAAATCTTTTAATCACATACAAGTTGTCACAGCTTTGACATTTTAAAATGGTGCTTGCACTGACTTCTTCTTCTGGGTCCTTTTCCAACCTTTCTGCTCAACTTCAATTTCAAAACGTTATGTATTCTTACAATAATGCATAAGCTTAACCATGACGATCGTACGGATGGGGGTTGGGGTGGGTTATGGAACATTAAAAAAAAAATAAGATACAAAATAACATGTTTTAGCCTTCCCAAAAGTATTTAAAAATGATATAGGTATGTATAAATTTCCTCTTCTAATATTGTGATTCATGCCTATTATAGAATAATTTAGATCAGCAACCATGACTCATCCCCCGTCAAATCTTTCTGTGCCTCTAACCTCATCCCCATAGGCTTGGAATACACACAACGTTTTTTTGTCGGTTGTGGTTTAGTTACCGTCGCCGCTCATAAAATTTTAAGTGTGCACACAGGGCGGTAAAATTTAGATGCCGTCTAAAAGCCTCATTGGGATTCATTAAACTGAAGTGTCTAGTTCATCAATCACGAAGTGTGTTAAGTAATATATTATTGCTTTTAATGTTTTATTGATATGAACAGAAAGTAACTCTCGCTTTATTGTTATTCGGTCGCCGATTAAAAAGGAAGCAAAAAAATATACTTTTTGGATTCATCCAATCAATAAATAAAAGAAGAGAAGATTTTGGTGCATTCTACACTGTGTTTCCTGATTTGAGGAACTAGAAGAAACATTTTAAAATTATTTAAGAATGTCGGTTTTGTCATTTGACGAACTACACACGTGGCTTTCAGATAGTATTCTATGAAAAAATACTAAAATAAGGATATTTAGCTTGCATTTGGTCACGCTCGCGACTGTTTCGTTGGAGACGGTGGAAAATCCGTCGATTGTAGTGGCAGCGAGCGGCTGCACAGCTTTCGTCAGCGGTAAATTAACCGATCGTTTATTTTTCCGACCAATGTGTATGCTCTAATACTCTCCTTCATGCCACTGTTGATATGATGGTGAGGGCGGACAAAAACTCTGTGTGTTCCAGGCCATACACTAAACTGCATCATCGTATATCAAATAAAGTGCCAGTACCCAATTCAACAAAAGATAATTTCAGCAATATATTGATAATTTATTGTAGCTTGTCATTTGCATAGGTGTTGAAAACAAGTTACTCTTAAGAGCGTATTTTAATATAAACAAAGTGTGAAATATTTTTACAAATAGTACGCCTATGCAAATATTATGCTCCCCTGGTTAAAGCCTATGCAAGAATGTGTCATTCATATCACCTATTCCTCACCTGATTGAAATAGGGCAAAACAGGATAGTTTGGTTTCTTTAAATAACTTAATGTTTTATATTTATATTAAAAAATTCTCCTTGAGGAAAATTGCCAATCTATGTCAAAATCTGTCCAGAGACCATTGAGATTTACATAAACAACCAAACAGATGATTATTTGAACTTTAGGCCTATTTTACATTATTTAGAGATTTTAAGCAATTTATTAGTTTACATCTAATAGAAATAATGTTTACAGCTCTGGTCTCACGTAACACAAAAGGCTGTACAACACGCTCAGAAAAGACTGAAGTATTCATGAAGGCGTTGGTCGACATGGTAGCCATAGCTGCTCAAGCCACAGGTTTTGTTCTGTGGCCACTGTTAGAAGGAAATGAAAGACCGAATCTGTGGCTTATTCCTGCAACACTCTTCTGCATATCCTGTGGGTATTGGGAGAACTTTGTTTCTAAAAACTCAGTTTTTGGTAAGTTAGTTTAAAAATATGTTCTATGTCTTATTTCTGTAATTAAAGAAAACGTTGCCAACACAGAACTGTGAGGGCTTTGGTAGAACAAAATATAGTTTTTTAAGATGGAGTTGTCAAAACGTTGCCGGCCCTGTCGTCTTTTGCATCCTGTGCTTTACAAAGATTTTAAAATTAAAACTAAAAAGTAATGGTAATTTGAAAAACTAAAATTGTATTATGTAAAATATACATATAAATTATAGATAGACAACCGAAATATCAACTCAACATATTATGTTAATTTTCAACATTGTATAAGATAACACAAAATAAATGGGTATTGGGTTTGAAGATTTGTTTTATTAAAAGCATGGAATAGGGATGTAGTATTGCACAATACCATAATACCCATCTATTTTATTTCTTTTTTGAGAACATGATAACTATTCCTGCTATTTTCAGTACACACACGTGTTATACCTTGTTCACCGAGAGTTTAAAGTGAAGCACCACCATACAATGGCTGATGTTAGGGATTTGGGCCAATGAGGAAAGCGAACATCACGGGCGTGGGACGGGCGACTCTGCGTATGATTCACAGTAGTTCTTAGTAAACAAGCATTCTCTTCACTAGCCCACCCTAATGTTCACGTTCGTCCCTGAGGTAGGTCCGCTTGTGACACAGTCTGCCCAGCCCATAAATATTGTAGGGGGAGCTGCTTCGCTTTAAACTCTCGATGAACAAGGTATAGTTCGAAGGTAACACAAGTATAAAGTCAAGGTTTTTGTATACAGTAGTTTAGTTTGGGTTAAAATAGCAGCTAGCATAAGTAAAACACTCAAAAAATGGGGAGAATTATTTTTTTCAAAAATAGTTTACTAATTTATATTTGTTTGAACCATTTGCTGTTTTGAATTAGTCCAACCTACATGCCAGGCGTTGTGCAGTTGTATTTTTTACTGTGATTTGAGTAAAAAATACTTAGAACATTTTCAATTTTATATAAACGTTGTTAACATATTTCCAAAAACTCAACTGCATGCTTTGAATTAAAGATCAACTGCTATCGATTGCTTACATATGGAAACCACAAACCAGGACTAGATTAAGTTCACTTGAAAAGACGAGAATCGCAACTTCAAAAAGTGACCAGACATTGGTAACATGTCACTGAATCTGTGTGAATAGAAATTATTTTTTTTTACAACAAATGTGTTGAATATTCCAATTTTTGTCTTTTTATTAGTAACAATTTTAATTTTTAGTACATTATGCAAAAGGTATATTTTTATAAACAAATTTAGATTATATTAATGAATATGTATTAATATAACACCTTAAATGAAAAATAATTAAAATTTAGTAACATGATATTGTACCACAATAGTGACTTACACAAAATGTTACGAGTCTATGTACTTAAAGAGCAATAGTGACAAATATTAGTAAATATAATCTTAGTGCAGTTCGACCCAATAATAGTCAAAAATGTGAAATGTGAATGTGAGCCTTTGAGGAAAAACAAGTTTAAGACTCCTGTTCTAAAGAGTATAAGGGTTCACCTAACTATTGCTGAAAGACTAACTAAAAGATAAGGACTAGACTAGCTAGTGAATAAGAATAAAAAGTGTAACTATGCCATTTAATATAGTTTTATGTTTTATTTTGTACTGGTTAAAAACGAAAGCAATTAATCAACTTTGCTGATTGATGTGTATGTATTCCAATTTAGTAATTATACAATGCTTCAACTGTTTTCAGTTTTTATAAAACCTCTGTGGAGAATAAAAGACAGAATGAAAAGAACTCGATACTTTACTCATATCTTCATCTCTGTCTGGCGAATGTTGGTTTTCTTTTGTTGTACGCTATTTGCAGTCGTTTACAGGGGAGAAAATGTAGCTTCTTTCTTCACAGAATTTTCAAAAGGATTTTCTGCACACAAAATCAGAATTACTGAGGTATTGTTATAATTATTTATTTAAAAAGTTCCATACATTTATGAAGAAACTACAATTCAAATCTTCTTTAAGTTATAGTTATATATTTTACATTAAATTCGTACAGACATGTTTATAAATAAATATATAGGTACATTATTGACCATAATAAACATATAGTTCAGAGAAGGACAATATAATTTTAAGAAAATAGTTTTGAATAATTAAATCTCTTTTCATATAAGCTGAAATACACTAGATTTTACAGCTGAAAGGTGTGGAATTTCAATAACTAATTTGTCAACATAAATAGTCATTGAAATTTTGTTAAATGATTTGTTTCTGTTAAAAAATTTTGTATTTGGTTGGCTTCCGAACTATTTTCCACAAGCTTTATTCATCTAAATTTCTAATTACTTTGGCTGAAGATGAACTAAAATAGCTGTTTTAATAAAGTGAATTTATTTTACTTTAATAGTTTGAAATCCGTTATTAATTTTAATGAATTGTAAAAGTTTTACTTGTTCAGATTTAATGGCATTGTTTTTTCAATCCAGATCAAACCAAACTTTGGAGGTACAAGCTTGCCAGATCTGGAAGATATCATTCCTACAGGTGAAGTTATAGATCGGGAAGCTGATTTCAACACCGCACTTTATGTGCTCATCATGCATATCATTGCTGCTTATTTGTGCTATATTTTTGGTAAGTTCAAGCAACATTTTAGTAACATATGACTAGCCCAGGGTTACTAATCAAACCAGTAAACAAGTTAAAGAAAACATTACATTCTAATTTTAAATCTTTCTATAATTCATTGAAACTGTATTTTATAAAATTATCACACAGGAAAATTTAATATTAGATTTAATTATTGTGATGATTTTATATTAATGTGGTTAATATTTAGTTTGTTATAAAAATAAAATTTTTGAATTTTTAGGGTTTGTAATGGTGGTTGATGGTGGCACAACTTGATAAAATATTATTTCAGAAATCTTCTAATTAATGTCAATACGTTAAACTAAATTATATTTTAGTTCTTATCATTATTTTTACATTTATTCATTAGAAATAATTGAGAAACTGCTTAGTAAGAGATTATGAAATTTTGGATGAATTTTAATTGTTTGGAACAAATAAAAGGAAGCAATATATTTTGACACAAATCAGAAGAGAGTATTATTTACAGTATTTAGAGCATACAAATTTAAGTGTAAATTTTCATCAACTATAGAAGATATAATTTTATTTTTGTGCTTTCATTATTAGACAGAGGCAACCCCAATATGGTTGTTTTTAACCATGATAGTTCATCATGATAATGCATAAATTGTGTTACAGGAAAATTTGCATGTAAAATTGTAATCCAAGGATTCAGCTACGCGTTCCCAGTGAACCTGACAATCCCCGTAACAATCTCCATACTGTTGGCTGTTTGTGGATTACGGCAGAATGATCCCTGTTTCTTCCATCACACAATACCAGACTATTTGTTCTTCGAAGCCCCTCCAGTATATTTTCTCAATGAGTTTATTACAAGACAGGTAATGAAAATAATATTAATTTATGTTGATTAATGTAACTATGGCAAGAATGTATTTGTAAAGCATATTTAATGGTAGAAAAAATAGGAAAGTCTTAAAATTATACTAATGTTATACAACCTTAACAACTACTATTGATTCCAGTGTAGTCAACTACAAAACTAATTTCAATTTGAATATGTTTGCCTATATCACCAAATATTGCTAATTTAATATATGTACTTCTTGTACATTCCGGTAAAACATAACATATACCGAAGTAAAGAACTTTACCATACATACAGTTAAAATAATGACATGCTTATTCCAAAGTATAGGCTACCTTTAGAGATGGTTTTATTAAATAATTATTTTCATTGTAATTTGATAATATCCCTAGAATTGATAATCAGATAGTTCTTTCTCTAAAAGTGTTGAGTTAGAACATTTTCTAAAGTTTATTATTCTATAACTACTAAGACAAGTGTGATTTGTGATTTTAAAATATAGGTTTTAGTTTTAAAAAACAATAATTTAGGACTAAGTGTTACAAAATTATAACATTTTTTTGTATGTGTTTCTGTACCTTTCAATAAATAATTTTGTTGATTATTAACTTTTATAATGATTGTTCATTATATCTTTCTGATTTCTTGTGCCTTGTTTGCCCTATAGGCACAAATTGAAGACGTTAAAAAAATTAAAACATCTTAGTTCAAAGCATTTTATTACATCATTTAATTAAATTCATCTAAGGCATCATATTATTTAGGAAATACTCAATTTACATTTGACGAATAAAGCCATGTTAAATATAGTCTGTATGCAGTGCCAGATTAACAACCTTTGGGGCCTGAAGCAAGATAAGCATGTGGCCTCCTCCAGCCATTATCACCCTTTAGATTGCCTTCCCATTTCTAATTTCAGATTGATTTGCATGCATACAAGTGACCAAAACTGGGTATGTTTGGTGTATTTATATTTGTGCACCTTCCACTATAGACAGAGTTTAAGGGTCGGCCATGTTGGTTGACACTCCATAAGACCAATGTTAAATTAAAATCCAAATTTTTCCTTTATTTTTGATCGGATAATTATGAACGATATGGCATTTTAAAGCTTTGGCCAATACGCATGCAAATGGCTTTTCCAAAATTAAGAAGAACATTTTGTTTAATATTTATTAACAATTTAAAAAATTTATTTTTAATATTTTTTTATGTTGTCACTATTAATTATAGCGAAAAAGTACCAAGCCATTTGCATGAAGAATTTCGTCCCCAAGAGTTTGGTATCTTTTTTAAAACGCTATTTGAACAATTGCGGGTTTTAAATGGATTTAGGCTGAGCAATGTCCGTGTAACCTACTGCCGCTATAGGGTGACTTAGAAACACTTTGCTTTTAAGGTGGCCCCACAAAAAGAAATCACAAGCTGGGATCACAAGTTCAGGGGATCTGGGAGGCCTGGATGTCACCATTTTTCGAAATTAACGTTCCCCTTACAATTCTTGTACACCTACCATCAATACTAGTGCAATGTGTGATGTTGATCCAACTTGTTGAAACCAGGCTATGTCAATAATTTGTGGGAATCTCTGTAGTTGTTGCACAACAAAGGTTTCTAGCACGGTGACATAACGATTCGATCTGATAGTAATCGCTTGGCCATTCTTGTTCTCAAAAAACATAAGGACCTATCACACCATAATTATGAGACATAGCATACCACACGGTAACGTTGTTGCTGTGCAACGGAGGATGATGTAGCTCCGTAGGATTGTCTTGTGCCCAATATCTAATATTTTGTTTGTTAACAATTCCACTTAGGCTGAAATGGGCTTCGTTTGACATCCACAGTTTGTAATACATTTTTTGCATATCGTTTGAAGCATTCATTCACAGAATTGTCGTCACACATGATCGTTGAGTTTCAGTTCCTGGACGATTTGCAACTTGTATGGAGGGCATTGCAAGTCCTGTACTAATATTCTTCGAACTCTTGAACCATGCAACTGTAAAGATGCTGAGTGACGGATTGACCAACGTGGACTTCTTATTACGGCTTCTCGAACAGCTTGAATATTGTCTGATGTACGAACGGTTCGCACACAGCCTGGAGTTTTCTTTTCATTACCATAACAGTTTCCTCGAAATTATGTATCCATGATTTAGTTGCATAATGGAACACAATCGTGGCACCCTAAATTAAAACGACGGCAGAATTCTCTACTTGTCTCATCCACACTGTCATTGTTCTTGTAAAAAGCTTTGATCACAAATGCACATTGCGCAACACTCCAAGCATACATGATAAATACATGGCAATGTGTCCTTAAGAGGCTGGCGTATGATATTCAGTGCTACCAATCGCCCACGGCTCCCAACACAACTTTCAAAATTTCCTGTTTCTTTGAATCACCCTCTACAACAAATTTTGTACTAATTTAGGATTCTTATAGTAAATATGTTTGAAGGGAAAAGCACTCACACAATTCATTGATTAAACACGTTCGTACAAAATCAATTCACCAAAATTCAGCTCAGACATTTCTTGCCACCTCACAATCAAACTTCGTCAAACTTTGTCACAATAAAAGTTATAATCTTGAATAACAAGTATAACAATTTTATATTAAGAACAATATTTAGTAAGCAAACTTCCAAAGAATAAGCTGTTATCAATATAAATAATTCATTATATTAAACTTTTTTTGTTGTTAACACACAGGCCCCTAGAAGGGCCCTAAAGCAGCTGCTTGCTTTGCTTTATGGTAAATCAGGCACTGCCTTTATTCAATACTGAATTTTGTAAATGATAACTTAACATTTTGTTTGAATTACAGCAAGCCTGGGTGTGGTTGCTATGGCTACTATCTCAGACTTGGATTACCCTTCACATCTGGACTCCAAAGGCCGAACGTCTTGCCACTACTGAGAAACTGTTTGTAAGGCCCATGTACGACTCATTACTTATTGACCAGTCTCTAGGATTAAACAGAAGGAGGGATGATGGCAATGATGTAAAAACTGAGGTAAGATAAACATTTTTAACTGAAAAATATCAGGTCTGCCTGAAAAACTGTGTAGGTGTATATGTAAAGTTTGTTACACACAAGGATGCTTCCGCAGTGCCTGTGAGTAGTTGCTTAGTCATTGTTTCAAACTTAGTTATTACTGATACACCTCACGGAGATTTGATCGCTGCTACTAATTGTGGAAGATTGAATTGAGGTAATTTTATTACTAACTAGCTGAATGTTCGTGCTTTGTCATGGTTTATACTTCTAGGATTTTCATTTTTTATTATTTGCTTTGCACCAAATATCGAGTTGGTAAAATAATTTTGTTACTTTTTGCGGTTATCTTGGGATTCGCAGATTGCAATGCTGTTAAAGATATTTTGTTATGAGTGAATCATTGAGTCGGATCTTACAAATATGTTACAGAAGAAATTACAATAGAGTTCTGCTATTCCGAACCCCGCTTCCGAACATACATAGAGCTTCAGCTTGAACCAAATTGGAATGAAAGCTAGCTACTTACAGTACAAGTTGGCTCCATATATACAATTTTAAATGATTTTATTGAATCATTTTGCATCACTGTTAAACACAAAAAATAACTAATTTACACACACTTTAAGTGTACACCATCCGTTTTTCCCTTCCTTTGCGTTGCGTTTTGGTTAACCCTGCAACTGTCCATGTTAATGTTTTGCAACGCCAAGTCATTTCGGTGCGTGTGCAAGCATATTTTCAAAAATTCGCCAAATATAGTAATTGTATACCAATCCAAAAGTGTTCTGTACCTTTTTTGTAGAGAAAGGTTAAAAAAATCCATATATGTAATTAAACAATTTATTGATGTAAAATTGTAAAAGTTATTAGCTCAAGAAGCAAAAAATGTTCAGTAACGAAAGGAAAAAGTTCAACTTTAGGCCTACATAACAAGTCATAAACATTTTTTGTAGTTTTTTCGTAAATGTAAAAAAGTTTCGTAATTTAGTTCTAAATAGAACTGTATAAAAACATTTATCGATTTAAAATTTCTTATTTTGAAAACACCAGTTTTTGTGTTCCAAATACACGATTGCTAACAAAACCGCCTAATTTCAAACGTAATTTACTAATGTATGCTTTGCCCAAAAATGAAATATTATTAAAACAAAGTGTAGAGAATAAATCAAAGAATTGAACTGTATACTTGTATATTACCTCATCATAAAAGTGT
>JAGFPH010003921.1:52517-64278 GCA_018207615.1 Philaenus spumarius | reverse complement strand
TGACAGTTGCAGGGTTAACGGAAATTAACAACACATTAATCTCAATGAGCCTGTGGGAATAACATCATTTGTGGTTGATGAATTGATGAAGAGTGTTGTTTGACATAGATTAAGGCGAGGTCAAAAGCATTTGACATGTCTACCGCATGCCGCGTCAAGAACGTATGCCTTAAGAAGTCAATACGTTGATTATATTCATGAAATCCGCCTATTCTGAATTCCCGCTAAACTGAATAGTGTTTGGTCTCAATTAGTTCATAATAGCAAGACTCTACTGTATTTGTTTTACTTTTGCAGATTTTTTAAAATTTTTGGACATTCATTTGTAGTGAACACTCAGTGATTATTTGTCTACCAAATCTAAACTCATGTGGTTCTGTCTATTCCGTGATTATTTGGTTTGTTTATGTGAATAGGTAGGAGAAATAATATTTTTAAATTTTGCTGTTTTTTTTAAGGGAAATTTTCAAGGTTACTTAGATTATTTTTAAAACCCCTTCCTGGGACACCTAAGAGGTAGTTTTTGAAATTTTGTGAGTATTTGTTTGGGAGATATAATGTTTCTTACTTTTTTACGTTTTTTACAGTTTTCTTGGGGTTCGATTTAGAATTGTCAAAAATCCTTTCTTAGCAGGCAATTTAGGTCTTACCCCTAAGATCTTACCACCTATCTATCAAATTTGTGGTCTGTAGGCATTGTGGTTCAGGAGAGTCAAATCTCTTAACCCGGGAGGGGTCGCGTGAGCGAAAGTTACATGAGAGGTCGCGCTGGGTTGTTTAGACCAGGTCTATTAAAATGCAAAGTTTTATAATAACACACAAAGCTTTATTTCTTATCTTATGATTATGACTAAATTAAACAGCATTATGTCTATTTCCTATGAAATATTAGTAAATAAGATCAATTAATAAAATATTTATACATACAAAAAATTTAAAAGTTAGTTGTCGTATTTCTTTTGAATTATTTGTAAGATTAATTATTTGAAGAAGGCCTATAAATGCTTCAATTTATGTTTTCGAATTATCTCTGGCATCTCTGGGTCGGGAATAGCCTGGCCTAAAGTTTTCAATGCGTTGATTTGTGTATTTTACTATGTCGTCTATTACGTCATCTGTGAAAAACAGTTTCCCTGATTGAACACATGAATCAATGTTCACATTACACCTCACTCTTGGAAATCGCCGAACCAAATTGTGTTCGCCTGTTCGTCTAGTAAGGGTGGACAGTGAATGGTCCACTTACTAACTTTATCTTTACCGATTTACTCAGGCCCTGTCACAGCAGTAACTTCGTCATCGTCTCCAGACTGTTCTGATTGGCTATCATCTCCTTGAATCTCTAAATGATGATCATCATCATCATCCGAAGCTGGTTCATCAATTGATTGGATTAGTGATTCGTCTGAGAATAAGTGCCGCCTTATTGTTCCTGGGTTCACGATTCTTTCTTCTTCACGTCGTTCCTCTTTTTCAACACTGTCTAAGAGCCATAATAGTCTTTCCTCTTCACCCGCATCCATCGCAAACAATAAAACTACAATAAACACTACAATCTAATAAAATATTAACAACAAATATAGGAAAAACTTAGTTTTCTTGGTCACACACAATCGGCACGCACGAGGGGTCGCGTTGGGTGTTTTCGACACAGGCGCCGTTGGAAGCGTAAAGAACACTGACTCGCAGACAAAAGGAATGGCTACAACTGCAAGGATGTGTTGTGGAAGAGTCCATTTGAAGGTACCGAGAAGGAGGAACTACTCGCTATCATAGTTGCAGCTTTGTGATCTTAAACACATATGAGTGGGTTGAAAAGACCAGGCGCGACCCCTCCCGGGTTAAATATCTTATAGATTTTGTGTATTTTCTATGATTGTGCCCGATCAAATGCAAAGAACGTAAGGAATATAAGTATTAAAAACGATCAAATGATAAAATAATCTGATTTTTAAATTTCTGGCTCTACTCGTGCACAATAAATTGAGGAATAGTAACTGTTTGCGTCAAGCTAGACTCAGCTTTTAGATATGGCAATTTAGTCTCATCGTGTGACTTGGTTAACTAGTTTGCATTGACGTTGATTATAAATAATCATATTTCAGACACCAAGTAAATAGATCTTATTTAGTTTTTAGTTGTAAGGGATATTTAGAAAATAAAGATTAGTACAAATTTAATATACATTTTTATTTTCTTATGCCTGTTGCCCAACAATCAGGGTGTATGTTATATGCAAGGCTCTGAAAAGTAAGAGGGTCATAATTTAGTGGTGCTATTATATAATTGAAAATAATTTTTGAAATAACTTTTCTAATTTCTAATTATTATTTTGTTTAAAATATGACACAATGAATTTAGTTTCTCCATTTTATGTCAATAAAAACTTATATATTAAATTTATGGTGAAATAGTTTTTTCTATACAGTTAAGTCAGTAATTTAAAGTGGAAATAAATTAAATTGAGGTCAAATATTCACTATTTATTATTTATTTATAATACACAAATTACAAATTCTTTTGTTCATTAACTAAAGCTTAAAGTTGTTTAAATTAGCTGTGCATAGTATTTTTTCTTTGGAAGTTATAAAATCCGTAACATAAATTGTTCTCAAAATACAAATTTTTCTTGTATTACTACTACAACTTAATTAAAAATGTAATGAAGCTTTTTGTGTTCTAAACAATATGTTTCATTTTGTACAGGAACTAGCAGATCGAGAAAAAGACCCGGACGAATATTACGAAACAATCTCAGTGCACACTGACGCCAGTAGCACGACACCTAAAACTGTAAAGAAATCAGATAGTATTACACGTATATACGCTTGCGCTACTATGTGGCATGAGACTCGAGAGGAGATGATGGAAATGTTAAAGTCTATACTCCGCCTTGATGAAGATCAGTGTGCTCGAAGAGTGGCTCAGAAGTATCTTCGGATAGTAGATCCTGATTATTA
Organism: Philaenus spumarius; assembly: GCA_018207615.1. Lineage (NCBI taxonomy): Eukaryota > Metazoa > Arthropoda > Insecta > Hemiptera > Aphrophoridae > Philaenus > Philaenus spumarius. Next base: position 61,318 of record JAGFPH010003921.1, on the reverse strand, counting down.
TGAATTTGAAAGTAAGTAGTTTAAAATAAATCATTTATGTTGGTAACTGAAGTGACGGAGTAAAGACTTCAAATGATGTTGTCTTCGAAATAATCAACATTTGTGTAGAGTGGACTTCTTTCGAAAAAATACAGTTTTGAATTCATTCGTTCCAAAAGGTGACAGATTTTCAAAATATCAGACATACAGTACATTTTTGCTTGGAATAAATTTAGTGCTATGAGGTTAAATAAAACTCCTGTACTGTTGTTGTTTTTAGTTAAGAGAAAGAAAGCACAAACGATTTTGTATGCAGTAAAATTTTGTTTATTTAGGGAGTTCTCAACTTTAAAAGCACTATAAAAATTTATTGAGACAACTTATAGAGTTGGTCCAATTTTTCATGAGGATTTTCATCTAATTTTTATTTTGGTTGAATTTGGCTACCATTTGTAATGTAGCTATACTCAACTTATTGTAGTCAATTTTGTTCTTTAGCCATTAAGACGGGCGTAATTACCGTAGCTGCACCACTAATTTGAAGGTTTAATTAAAAAATAACAACAATAAAGGAGGTATAGAAATGTAATCTTTAATAAAAACCCACAAAAAAATCTAGTGGACTCAAATACGAAGAGCGAGATGGCCATGCTATTGGACCTGCACAACGAATCCAACGACCTGGGATCTTGGAATGGAGTATATAGAAATTCTCAGGTTTCAGGCGTAGTGACATGGTGCCCTTTCTTGCTTCTAGTAAAGGCGTTCATCCTGACTGAAGAAGATAACCGATTCTATTTATAAAGAAGAAAGGCAGCACAGTTTTTTTTTTTTTTGCATAGGGCACAAACTAAATTTAACTGACGGCTATCACGAATATGCTGCAAAGATTAATGGCAATTTTGGTGCTCACTTTGACACTGTTGTGAAATGTTTCACTTTATCTTCATCTGAAATGTATTGATCCATGGTTAGTTTGTGTCTACACGTGCCAGTGTCCATGTAGTACATTCTAAACAGTTGCTTGTAGAATTTAAGTTCCATGTTCTGCGCGTTATTTTTATACGACTATAGGCAAAGCTTACACTGAATTGGTCCATACGTCTTCAGTGACTCATTTGCACACTGTTGATGTTGAATGATCTAAAGAACAACTAGTATCAACGAAATTATGGTGCTGTTTTCATAGGTAAGGTATGACAATTATGTTGCACTGTGATTTCTGACTGTGAATCATGACACCAAAACACTTAGATCATGTACTCCACTAGTAAATGTAACCATTTTTAACAACAATGGTAAGAATGCTGGTGGGTAAATTCTGTAATAACAAACTATTTAAAGCAAAACTCAATTTGTTTAGGTATGAAACAAGACCTTGTCTGACTGTGTCAGTTGTTTTATTAATTTTATATGCTTAAAGTTGTGAAGTTGTTATTGAATCAGCATACATATATTTATTTACACTTAGCAGTATACATTCTAAATTTCCAAAGTACCTAATTCTAACAGAAAAAGCCCAATAAACAGTTTTATATAACTTTCATAATGAAATAATAACAACACAAAGTTTCATTGTGAGAGAGCTTTGTCCTCTTTTGTCTATGAACTGTATTATCATTGGTCATCAGCCACAAGACTGTAGTATAGGATTAACCCTAGAGTCATAATCATTCTTCTTACGGATGATGCAAGTACACTGGATGAAATTTGTCTTTTGCTATGTTGGAATGCAGTAAACGTGGTCTGCCCCCATTCTAAACCTCCCCCTTGCAACCTGTCAGTGCCCATCCCAATTCAGAGTGGAATGGTCTTGTATTTTGAAGTTATGCCGTTTTTTTTTCATGCCGTATTCAGTGAGACGAATGATTAGAATTAGTGTTAGTGCACTTTTACTTTGTTATTAGCATTACACAAAATGTATTTTTTATAATTTTGAATTACAATTTTTGTAGAATAATTGGATATTCATGTACTTCAAACTAAAATTGTTCAAATAAAGTTTAAAAAAAGTAAAAATAATAATAACTTAATGAAGAAAAAACACGCTGTGTTTGTAGCTTTTAAAATGGTGTAAAATACTCTTAAAAGTAAATTTAGGATAAAAAAATATCTCAAAATAATAGTTTAATGCTTTTACTACATTTTAGCAATGTAAAATTAACGAAAATATTTGCTTAAACCTTGGTAAACAGATGAATGATTATGATTAACGTATGATTATGAGTATAGGGATAACATGGTTATAAACTAAATTTACCTGTTATCCGTCGTGTGACTTCATTTATGCATTCTAGTTTATTAGAACCAGGGGTTTACTGGTGCCAGAACGCCGTTCCGGTATGTGACACGCTCAGGATCCGGATTAGGATCGTATGAGAGAACCTGAGCCGGTCACAACTAATCTATGTCACCAACGATCAAGTAGGCTATGAACATCTGGTCCGCCAAATCGGTTAGCGCTTCTCACGGGGTATCTCCTCTCTTATCACCGACCTCGAGCCATTGCATACCATCCTGGAGAGCTCCTCGACAATCGTTCAAGTATTAATTGTTAACCTTGTTGTGTAATTGTGGGATAGCCGGCTAAGTAATTAGTGCGTGGTTACCGCTTTCGCGGGGGCCGATTTGACATCTAATAGTCCCGGGATGTGATTAAACTAGGTTTGGGGCTAATAGCCTAATTTGGCTGGGAATGCCCTAGTAAGCTAATTAATTATTTGAGTCTAGTGCTATAGTGTTCAATAATTATTCTTGAGTAATTTAGGTGTATGTCAAAGCTGGCTACCCGTGTTAGTGGTTGTTTCAAGTGGTTAACCTAGAATTAAACCCAGCGTGTCGGTAGACATCAAGGCCTCCAAAGTAACCCACCGTTTAGTGAATATATATTGGGGCGGGGTGAATTAAATAAACGGCCCAGTACTCCTTTCAGGTACTGCTTTTTAATATTTTTTTTACGTTTTGTTTTAACGTTGCACTGGACCATCCGCTCCCTCAATCACACACATTCAACACTCTCTTCAGAATTTTACTTGTGCCAATCGAAAAACTACAGTGCGTGCTACTATGCAAACCAACTGCAGTAAAGTCTCCCACATTGTCCCTCACCTCAGAATCGAAATGAGACAACTTGGGAGAAGCACCAAACCACCCTTTTCAACCTCCCGGCACGCCTTTGATGTTCTGCGAAGGACTACAAATAATAGACCGATGATTCAAAGTCCATTTTTAAAAACCAGCGCTGCTTAAACTTTTGTACTAACTTTTTCGGTACCTATGAAAAAGTTTATAACATATTAAATGATATTATTGAAATCAAAATAAGACCAAACATGATATAATTTGGACCACATTTAGTAATTTACTTACTGAATAACTGATTTAATTTCACGATAAAAAAAAAATATTCCAAATGAGAGCACAACACGGAATACATACAACAATGGGAAAACACACTGACAAACGCCGTCAAGGTCGAAGGCGCTCCGAAAAAGGAAAATATTTAAATGTAGGTACAGATAGAATCAATTAGAATGGCATGTAGGGAGGGTAGTGCGAGAAAGACGGAGTACCTATCCCACCACATTTCCCCTACCAAGGCTAGGCAGCCCGGCGTACAGTCAAGTTTATAGACGATGGCTTTATACACACCAAATATACAACACAGCCACACACGTCTGTGCAGATTGAAGGAAGTTGGTTCCCTATGGTTTCTTAAGGCCCATCTCCAATATCCCAAAAAATGCAAATTGCAGAAGCCAAGAGGGATAAAAATTATAGACATTCTCCCCCACCCCCAATGGCCCATGTCAATGGCATACAAAATAAACCCAGACTATTGTTCGGAAAAGGACTTTATCCTGGGAAATTGGTTTATATAAGCACAATGGGTATTATAAATACATTTCTGTAGAATATATTCTTTCTTTCAAAATGAGAAGTAACTGAATTTCTATTATAAAAATATAGAGAGAATATCTATTCAGTTACTAGCTGACCCGTACGGCGTTGCCCGTGGTTGTTAGTATTTTCAGTCTTTTTGACGTAATTGTATTCTTTTTAAGTGTTCGTTAAATACCCTTGCGTATCCTACTGTGGTCATGAAAAAAAGGCTAAGCTATTTAAGAAAGCACTGAAAATTGTATTCCTGTAAACTACTATCTAACATGAAAAAGCTTTAAATATATCGTTTTAATTTATAGTTTTTACTAATTTTGACTTTCACTTAATTTCATTGACAATGTTGCGAGCACCTACAGCCTAAAAGGAAGCTACGTACCAAATTTAACTCCAATTCGTTCTTATAGGGATTTTTAGTAACTTTGACCCCCCCCCCAAACTGCCCTAAAATTTCGAATTTCTTTTAACCCTTTCTTAGCGAGGGTTTAAATTAGGTGGGAGTCGTAGAAAAGATATTTGAATCACTTTGTAACATCCGCGTTAATTTAGGATGTAACAAACTGGTTCAAATAGAGTTTGTATTTTAAATGTATAGGCCTAATTAGTATAAGATATTGTTTAGTACGGTATTGAAATATACAATTATATATCAAAATAAAGCTACGAAGGTGATATTTTAAAGGCATTTAGTTTAATTCAGATTGTTTGTTTAGTTTTCAATATAATATGTTTAAACTCGTGTATGTTTATGGTTATGCATGGTGTCAAATAATTTGTTTGTTATTATTATTATTGATAGTGAAAATATGTTTTGAAAAGTACCGTATTAAAAAATTCATAGTTATGATATATTTTATATAAACAATATTTTAAACAGCATATCTCTAAGTAGGCCTATATAGATATTTAATAACCAATGTTTGAGTTGAATTATAATTCTGTAAGCATTTTTATTTGTGTTTGTTTATAGTTTTTCAATCTAACCTTAAAAAGCTGTTGGTTTTGAAGAGTATTAAAGTGATTATAAATTTGCTAAGTAATGTTGCTATGGTAATACATGTAAACAAACATAAGCTTTTTATACTAACAGCTGTTTTTGTGAGCTATGGTTTTGAGTTCATACAATAAATGCTGTTCAGTTTCTTCCAAATTTGAAACTTTTTCGGGAAACTTTTCAAACATTTCTTTACGTATAAACCTTCTATGAACTACTACAAACATTTTAAGACCAAAAATAGCCAAATCGGTCCAGCCGTTCTCGAGTTTTAGCGAGACTAACGAACAGCAATTCATTTTTATATATATAGATATTTTGATTATTGCAACTTGTTCATCACTGAAGATGGCAACATTTTTGTTGAAGCGTGTTTAAGTTAATACAAATATTAATTGTAAGATTCTGTGTTTGAGTTTAATTCTACAAAGTTATCTTCTTGCAAGTCAAGCTCAGTAGTAATCTGTACGCAATAATATAACTGAGCTACTTTTATATCATTCTAACTAACTTTTAAGTATCTTTAAATCACTACTTGACATTGCTTACAATCGACATTAATGGAAAATTAGCAATACCTATTTTCAAATTTATTTTACAGCACATTTGTATTTCGATGACGCTTTTGAAATCAGTGACGTAAATGATGATTGGATGCAAGTGAACAGGTTCGTAAAGCTTCTGGTGTCAACAATAGACGAAGCAGCGAGTCATGTACATGAGACAAACATTCGTATCCGCCCTCCAAGTAAATCACCAACTCCGTACGGAGGTCAACTAATTTGGACACTACCTGGCAAAACAAAAATGATTGCACATTTGAAGGACAAGAGTAAGATCAGACATAGGAAGCGTTGGAGCCAGGTATTAAAAAACATCGTTGCATGTTAAATTACTTTTTATTACTTATTAAAACAAAGTTGAAATAAAACTTTCTACCTTTTAAATATATTATATAGTTTTATTAAAACAGGTAGGCCTGTATATATTTTTAAAATTTTGCATTTATGTCATAAACAAGGTCAGGTGCACACATAAAAATGTATTATGAATTTATTGCTACTACATATAGTTAAATAATGTAAGATTATAATGATTTACTATGAAAAATATCTCAATCCTTAGACTCAAATCTGCAGAAATATATATTTTGTAAAAAAATTTATGTTGCACAAATTTGTTTTCAGTGGGCAAAAGTACTTTACAAGTATTATACGGTGTGATTGAAAAGTCCCGGAACGGTGTAATATATTTTTTACCATTATAGATAAAGTAATGAGACTTGGTATATCAATAATAGCCATAAATGTCTACTCTTTTAAGGTAGGTATTATCACTTTTTTATCCCTTAAGGGGGACGGCCCACGAGGAGTCAGACAAAATTCTTAAATAGCAGCATAGGTCGAGTTTGGTATCAAATTAAAGGTCTTAGTTAGTAGAACACATTTCCGCAAACCGGACTTCGAAAGGTCCACTCTAACCAAAATGGCGGCCCTAAACGTGTTGAAATAAATTGACATAAAGTTGCTAATATCTCGAAAAGGAAGAATTTTTAGAAAAAATTTCGCAGACAAAAAATGTTTATTTCAAAGTGCTTGACCTAAACAAAGTGCTCCAAAATCGATTTCGTAAATTTTATTTTTACTCCTTCATCTTAGAAAATTAAAAAAAAAAAATTTTAATAATAACAAAGTTATATAACATGTTTAATGTGTTTTATATTTGCATTACATACTAAAATAAATTTTCTTTAATCAATTGAAGGTCATGTACATGTACTATTTGCTTGGACATCGTCTCATGGAGCTGCCAATTTCTGTGGAAAGGAAAGAAGTGATTGCTGAGAATACATACCTCCTTACATTGGATGGTGACATCGATTTCCAGCCTCATGCTGTAAGACTATTGATTGATTTGATGAAGAAGAATCGTAACTTAGGAGCTGCGTGTGGTCGTATTCATCCCGTGGGATCAGGTTAGTGTTACTATTATTTGTTTAAAAATAACACACATTCTATTCATAATAGTTTATGTAAAACTTAAATTCTAAATCACTGTAATGGGCCTAATGCTTGGGGGCAGGGAGGGAGAGGGGTTAAGTTAAATTATCTTCTTTTAAAGCTGGTTATTTATTTTACTAGGCTTCAGCAAATTACAATCATTTAAAAAGTCAATCAGTAGGACAATTATTATGTTGCTAAAACCAAAAAAACTTAACATTTGCTTGAAAATAAGAACTAAATATTTGAATTTATATATTTTAAACATAGAGTTTTCTGTGTGTATATGTATATATTATATAATTAATCTAAATATGTAGGTAAGTGGAAATATAATTTATAAATTAGACATCTTCAAACCTATATGTGTATTTGTATAGTTTAAATGCTGCACACACAGCTTACAATTTGCATTATTAAAAGAAATTAATTAGAAATTAATAATATTCATGGGAAATTCATACATATTAGAATTACCATTTAATAGGTTAGATAGTAACTTATCTTTAAAAACACACGGGCTTTTGTGTTTCTTTCAGGTTTGATGGTGTGGTATCAAATGTTTGAGTATGCCATTGGTCATTGGCTGCAAAAAGCCACAGAACATATGATTGGCTGTGTACTCTGTAGTCCTGGATGTTTCTCTCTTTTCCGTGGTAAAGCTTTGATGGATGATAATGTTATGCGAAGATATACAACTACATCAGCTGAAGCTCGTCATTATGTGCAGTACGATCAAGGTTCGTAATTAAACATTATGTGCTTTATTATTTGGTTCTTCCACTATGCTGACATCATAAAATGAAAAATCTATAAACAGTCAGTGTAAACAATCTATAATTTTTCATTCTAGCTATACAGAATAAAGTACTTGTATAAAATTCAGTAGTATACCTTTTTCATCTCAAGCCAGGTAGTCAACTGTTGTAAATCATTTAAATTTTTTTTGCTTGTTTATTTCTAGAATTTTAAACTCTACCATATACCAACAGTATTACACCCTCTATTTTTTGTGAATTTCCTTAACATACTATCAATAAATCCATGCCCTTTACAATAGTTACAATTTATAATTAATTATAAATACAATACATCAAATAAAAACAGTAGAACCTCTTTAATCCGAACCCCTGTAATCTTACCGAACGTCCACTAGACCGAACGGTAAAGGAGTGAAATTTTAAAAGATAATGTAGCAATGATTTGCTGGGCCAGAGTGTAAAGTAAACGTTGTTCTTTTAAACAAAAAAATTAAACCTTAAGTACTGTTGTTATATTCTGGTGGATTCTTGGGTAAGGATATCAACTTTATATCCTTTCCATTGTCATCAAGGAAAACGAAACAGAAGACAACAGTGATGATGAACAATTTTTTGTTTCAGTGCATTTGAAACGGCAATGAACTGGTATGAAAAACAACCTGAATGCTAATTGCCCCAATTAATGGTTTCATCCCAAAAATCGCACTTTATCATTAATACAAAAACAATTTGTGACTTTTTTAATTTGATTTGAATTTTGTTTATTGTAATATTTTAAAAACTACGTTTACTATAAATATACTGTATGTCTACTATTTTAATTAAATAAACAATGTTTTAAACTGCAAAGTATTTCTCATTTTTCTATAACACTTATGATCCATTTTAGCCACGTTTTAGCTGTTAAGTTATGTGAAAAGCACAACATGTTCTGTAATCCGAACGATTCGATAGTCCCCCAGGTTCTAATTAGTTCGGAAAAGAGGTTCTACGGCATAAGTAAAGTCAACATTCAAGGTTAATTTATAAGCATGAATGTATGTCTTTGGTTCATGAGACTATTACTTTATCATAAAATCTTTGTATAAATTGGGATTATGTATATAGGCCTACTAGCTGACCCGTGCGAATATTTCGCAAGTTCGGAGTAGGCCTACATTTACCTGA
>JAGFPH010003921.1:29023-52417 GCA_018207615.1 Philaenus spumarius | reverse complement strand
TAGAGTTTGTTACTTTGTAACACAAATTTATGTTATAAATTGTGAAGATGTTTTTAAGCAAAAGAAAATTGTTTGAAGTCATTACTTTTTATGCTTTCTCCAGGAATTAGAACAAGAAAAGAAAGATGCAGATGATCAAAAACGGAAAGCAAAGAAAAAGACATTACTTGGCTTCTTTCAAAACAGTACAAACATATCCAATCCAGAAGATAATGAAGAAGGGTCATTGGAACTTTCCTTTGCTGGACTTTTTAAATGTATGTTCTGCACCTACCCAAAGCCTATTGATGAAAAGCAACAACTTCTACGCATTGCCGAATCTCTCGACTCATTGGGGAAAAGACTGGAAACAATTGAAAAGTAAGTTTTTCCAACATATTGAGTTTTCATTTTAAACGAAATATAACAGAAACAAATTTAGAATAGTGATAAAGAATACTATATAGTTTATAGACCAGTACTTTTCAAACTTGTGTATTTGATGAACAAAAATTTTAATTTATTTATTTATTTTAATTACTAGGGAATGAAGTGTTATGTAAAAGTACACCCAATTTGTAGTTAAAAATCTATTCAATTATTTTAGCCCCCTTTTATTTTCATCCACCATTCAACTGTCCTATTTTTTTAAAGTCTCTTTAATAATATTTAAAAGGTTCTCACATAGAAATCCTGGTTCTTGGAAACCATAAAGAATTGAAGAGTCATCAGAAACTATTTCTCATTATTCTGTTTGTTTTTAAATGGAAATGTTTTACTCAGCTGAGAAATATACAAGGTACATACAAAGGAAGATGATCCTTACCCTGGCTCAGTTCAATCTCATTTCCTACTACTATCTTAACCTTACTATAGTACCTTAGACTTCTGACACTGAGTAAACTTTAGACTGTAGGGATATTTCACTTTTTAATTTGGTATCTCTGATTGGGAGTGTTATTTTCATTCAGGATACTGCTCAAATTGTTAGGTAAGCTTGTTAGTCTTTTGGAGGTGCTCGTGAAGTTAAGTAGAATTTTCAGAGTCTGTTTACTGTTACTATTTAATTATTTTACAAAATTCATAATCTTTCTATTATTTCTACGAATTAAGTGACAGTTGTTGGTTTTATTTTGTGTGTGAGGGTCGTCCAGAAAGTAAAGATACACCGGCACCGATGCCGCACCACTTTGATCACATGCGCGCCAGTTTGCTCCGTCCCCTGCTTTTGTGCTAGCGGAGTTTTGTTGCTGAACTGTTGTGCGTTATTGTTCTGTCCCCTTTCAATTAAAAATTTTTTTTTCTTCAAATATAATGATTTATTTTTTTAAACTCCGAAGAACTTTGTTCTTGAGTTTGAAGATAGATATCTAATTCAATAACTTACTTTGTATAGCAATACAATTTACATCATATGGTAACTTTAGATACTTTTAGTTCTTATGATATTACAAACAATTTCAGCATAAGGAAATGTTATTTCCAATCAAATAAAGAGAAAATATGATTTTTTAGTGGATCACTCACTTTTTAATTAATATGAGAAAAGTGTGTTAGAAGAGACAATGCAAAGGCACTTTCTTTAAGAACAATAACGGAGCAAGACAACTCGTACATTGTTCTAAGACAAAAACCATTTCAAAGCATGAATGGCACTGTCTCTTTGTTAGACTTAACTTACAAACTTAGTTTTTAGAAACAAACAATCTTTTGAGTATGGTTTCAACCACCCATATAACTGCTGAAGGTTTAAGGTGATTTACAACTTAAAAATGCATCAAGAAGTACAATGTTTTGAGCAGTAGTTATAAATCAGGATAAACTCCATAAACAATATTATCTACTGAAAGAGATGATACCTATTTTTAATGAACATGTGATTGATGTGTTTGCTGTTTAACAAGAAAGACATAGATTTTATTTTTTTTTTAAATGTAATAAATTGTTGGTACTAAGTGTAACATTGTTTTTAAAGAATAACTTTTCTTGAATTTCTTGTCATGTAAATTTCATCATCCTCAATTTGATTACCACAGTTTTTACAAAAAAACAAGGTTCTCATTGTTTTTTCCAAAATAAAACTTTTAAGGGTTAGAAAATGTTGCATTTTTTAAAGTGAATGGTACTTTCGACAGTGTCTAAGAATATTTTAGAACGTTAATATGGTTAAAATAAAAGTTTGTCTTTAACAGAGAATTTATCTGAGCCCCCCTTGCTACTATTCAGGAGCTACCTCTGGCAGTAAACATTCGTTTGTTGTGTAGGTCTTTCATTCAAAGATTTAAACTCCTTCGATAAACAGTACTATATTTTAAGTCAAAGTACTATTAAAATATAAATATCTTGAAATATTTATGCTTCATAACTGGGGCAGGCAAATATTTTATACTCAATAGCTTAAATTTATTTTTCATGATTTTTAGAGTAATGGATCCACACGGACAAATTGTTAGTAGACGTCGCACTACTTCGGCAAGCAGTCGTGATCATCACAATCTCAGTGCCCTAGCAGAAGACCCTGCCGAAGAAGACCAACTACATGATGACGATACTGACACAGTTTCAACTGGAGGTTCAGGTAAATATGAGTGATACTTGAGATCAAAATATTATTGTTTGCATACTCCGTGTTTGATTTGTACGAATTTGTTTATTAATACCTTCTGTTTAGTTTAATTTTGTAATTACATTTTTTTTATTCAGAACACAAAATAGAGCGGAACGATGACATAAATCCATTTTGGCTTGAAGACAAAGAACTCAAGAAAGGACCTGTAACCTTTATCTCATCATCAGAAAATCAATTTTGGAAGGAATTGCTTGATAAATATTTGTACCCTATTGATGAAGACAAAGATGAAAAGGTAAACAATATCTGTGTAACCAAAACTAATGTAAAATACAACTTTGTAGGTTCATTTCACAGTTTTGTACTAAATTCACCTGCAGTTTTAATAAGTTTGCCAATTATGTTTATAGCCTCTTGAATGCTTCTTTGAGGCATAATAACTTTTAAAGATTTAGGTAATGAAATATTTGAGAACATTAAAGATGATTATTAGCATTAACTTCTTCAGCTGATTATTATTAAATTGATGCTTATCAAATATTTAAAACTTGAAAACTTATTCTTTGGTGCTAATCGTATTCTAAATAATCAAAATGAACACAGTTTTAAAATAATTTGTTTTAAAAATTAAAAATAATTTCATCATACAAATATATTGAAAATATAATTTTATATTATTGTTAAAAGATATTGTTTTACTAGATTTGTTTATTATAATCATTTTTTTTTAAATAGTCTGACCTCAGTTCTTAAACACAATTTGAGTGGAGGTTGTTTTTTAGTGTTAATTTCACTCATGACTATATAGTGCTCATAAATATAATACACAATATATGCCTTTATAAAATTAATTTATAATACAGTATTGAATAACCTTGGAACTGAAACTTATTGATAAGTTAACTTAAAAATTTTACAGGATTTTAAGTTTTAATAATAATTTATATGCTCCATATATTTGTTTCAAGAAACAAAACTTTTAACTATTATTTCTAATATTAACAATTCATTGTTAACTAATCAATTTCTTTAATAATTATTGTTAAATAAAATGTAATAAATACATTTTGTATTTTAATATTAACAGTTTGTATAATTGTAATAATTTTAAAATTAACTGTATTATAAAAATAGGCTTACCTTATTGAATATTTATACATGATACTAAAAAAAAGAAAATAATACTATAATGACATTTAGTTTATCTCTAAGCACTTTAGAATTTATGAACGAAAAACGTACACTTAAACAAATTATTTCCAGTTCTAAAGATAAATTCACATAGTGTTACTCTTTCTTGAGTTGTTCAAGTTTTCATTGATAAAAACTCATTGTTAAGACATGTCTATATTATATTTGAAAACTAAATAAATAAATTGAATCCTGGTTCTGCTTGAAATAATTATATTTTAATTTTTAAGATTAGACATTTTAAATGATTTTAGTTCAGCAATTAATCAATTATAATTTTTATAACTTGGAAGTTTTATGGGATTCACACCATATATTGAAGTGAATGATGATTAAGATGAGGCGTTGGCTCGTCCTGCCCTGTATGTGTTTTTAGGCTCGAATCGCTGCTGACCTGATTGAGCTACGAAATTCCTCCGTATTTAACTTCTTCATGATCAATGCTCTGTTTGTTATGATTGTGTTCTTACTGCAACTGAACAAGGATATGTTGCACGTCAAGTGGCCGTTTGGAGTGAAGACTAACATTACCTACGATGAAATTACTCAAGAGGTAAGCCGTTGTGGGAAATTAAACGGCCGACGCTTTCCAGCTACTTGGTGCTTCAGTCCCGTCATTGTATCCTTAGCCTTCAGTGCTGTGATTAAGAAAAAGCTTTAAATTTAAGGTAGATATAGACAGAGGGCACTACTATGTTTATAAATGACTACCTTGGCTTGGATAAAGTGGGAAAAGCATTCTAAGATTTTTCAGGAAACATTTCAAGGTTAAAGGATATTTACTTGGCTGCTGGCACAACCTAATTTGGCTGTTCCTTTATTTTTGCTCTGCCTCACAACTAAGATATAGATGACAATTCCTTCATTGAAAGCATTTTATATTTATCATATCAATATATTTTAAAGTTTTATAAGAATCACTACCCTAATTGATAGTTTTAAGTGAATTTGCTACCCGTTAATAAATAAATCAAGTCATGGCCACAGCACTGATTCCTTCATAACATTATCTGTTTTGTAACCGTATTCACCTTGAAGCTCAAGTTGGCATAGCGTCGGCCAAAAATCTACAAATATTACTTATTTTGTTGTTGGTATTATTTGCTTTCAGAACAGAATTGCAGCCGACCTAATCGATCTACGCAACAAGAGCGTGTTTTCGTTCTTCATGTGTAATGCTTTATTTGTGCTAATCGTATTTTTGCTGCAACTCAATAAGGACCAGATCCATGTGGAGTGGCCTTTTGGGGTCAAGACAAATATCACTTATGTGGAAGAGACGGCCGAGGTAGCAATACTGTCATGGCGCATGGATTGCAACAGTTTCTTGGGGGAGACATTATGTTTTGGTGAACGTTCCCCATGTAACAATACCTTCAGGGTTCTTCTGGTCTTCAATAATATTTGTTGTTGTTTTTCTTTTTGCTACTAAACAGTCTCTCTCTATCTTATGCCTCTTCCTCTATTACACACATTCTTTTTCATTCTTCATCACTCACATAATCACTGTACATTTCTTAAAAACTTAGCTTTAATTATGTACAAAAATGAATAGAAATAAATTTGATCTGTGTGGATATTGCATAAAATAAATGGCGTTGTTTAGAATTAGTTTGATAACTGTATTGACATTTTCAAAAGTTTTCAAACATACATTTTTTAAAGTACCGAAATAGTTTTTGGTTTCAGTTAGATTTTAATATTTTATGTAATTGGATTGTGTTGATCATTTCTTATCGTGATGCGAAATAAACTAAATCTGAAGCCAAGTATCATAAAATCCAATTATATGGTCTTTATATCCTGAATGTTTGTAGTATTTTGTGTGGATTTACTGTTATAATAAAAGGAATGAGAAATTTATTAGTTTTCAAAGTACAAAGGTATTTTTTTCAGATCTAGATAAACCAATCACCACTAATGAATTTTCTTCCAATTTTTTCTTTTACAAGTTAGAAACAAGTTATTAACCGTATTTTGCTTAGATATGGTATTTTTTAAATAATTTTAATACGTCAAATTAATAAACAGAATTGAAATATTTCTAACAAATATTGGTTTTATAAAACTTTTAATATAGTCTTAATTATTTTAATTAGTTTTGTTACTAAAATATTCCTAAGCAATTTTATTGTAAACTTCTTTGAAAGAAATATATAGTATCAAACTAACCCTACCAATGCCATAATATTTTACCGTTTTGTCTGTTAAATATTTTGTATAAACATCTTCTTTACCTTTATATTGTTGTACAAAGAAAACTTGTGTGTTATTATTTGGTTAATTTTCTGGTTGTTTAGTGGGTTGCAAGTCAATTTATTTTATTAACTAATTTTTTGTGTACATTATTTTCCATACAGTCGTAATTATACATTTAGATTCACAACGATATAAACACAGTATTTCATATCGTATTATGTCAAAATTAATTTCAACAGTTTTCCAATAAAATATTCATTTTATAAAGAAGGGTAATAAATAGCACAATGCAATGATCTCTTGGCCATTTTAAATAATATTTCTTATGTCCGAATTTCAAATTTTATTTCACAAAACAAATTGCAAGCATTTTAGCATAGGCTACTATATATAGCCTCCATGTACTCATTTAAACCTAAAACTGATCTACCACAAATTAATGTTCTAAAATCACTTTTAAAGGGGGGTTGTTTAGTGTTTGTTTATATTCACCTTTCCATGGTAAATAATATAATACTAAAATTACTTTCAAAATATTGAAAACACAAATTTATAGTGTTTATTTATAAAGCACCAAAGTTATGATAACAATTCATTATAATAAAACATTTATAGTAGAAAATAGGTTAAAATTTTACTAAATATTTTCATTTATTAAAAATTATTTTTCAGCAATTAGGCTATTGGGTTATTATATATTTGTAAATTAAATTACTTGTTATAATTTTGAATACCGGTATAAAACTATAACTTTGTTGCATAGCACAAGATAACAATAACAACACTACATTAATCAATAACGATTTCATAGATTTTATTAGGTCTATATATCTAATTTTAAATTATATTGATTAGTCTTTAAATTTAATTTAAATGTGCAATATTTAAATGATATAGTAATTAAACAATCAACTTCAATGGTTCCCTAATAAAAATACAAAACAGTTACAAATAAGTTTTAAATACTCCCCAACCGTTAACATTTTTTAAACCAAATTGATTACTCATACACAGACACAAAACACTTTGACACTAACTTCAAACAATATTTGTACAAACCCTATTGGTGAAATGATGGGAGTAGCATGCACATATTTTAATAGTGCTAACATTTAGTGTATTGTTGTGTTGTTTTAGAGGTAATTTGATTTTTATAGTGTTGGTTATTTAGTTTGCAATTTGAACTAAGGCAAAAGATGAAGCATACGAATATACAGAATTGAGTGCAAATGTATGGTAAATACATTATTTAATCTTATTTATAAATTTATTATCTCTAAAATTATTTTACATGAAATGAGAAAGTAAAATACCTCACACAATCTTTATAAAGGAATGCGATTTAACTTTATAACAAATCAAATAAAAAAAGATTGAAATGATCCAAGAATATGACCGGTTAATTGACTAATATGTTATATTTATGTGTGAAATATAGAAAATTGACATTGGATGAATTAATACTAATTAATGTGCGTAAGCATTAAACATTAAGCCTAGAAAAAAATCTGAGAAATAAGTGCTAGCCTTAAACAATTAATAATTGTGCTTCTGGTTACTATTTCATTTTAGTCATTCAAAAAATTATCAATGTTTTACATGTTTCATTAAACCTTCTTTAGATTCAAATCATTGTCATTAATCTTGATTAAGTTTTACCGTTATTTTATATGAAATAATATTTCTGGTAAGGTCTCGAGGACCTTTCTAATATAATTCTAATTCACCTTTCAATTCAGAAAAGAGTTACAAACAAAGTTACATGTGAATGTACAATGGAAATTCAATAATTTGAATGTCGAGGGAATTATTTAAATTTCAGTTATCAAATACGAGGGGCATTCAATAAGTAACGAGACAAATTATTATTGCTCAAAAACGGTTTATTGAATCAGTACAAAACTTTCAGGACATAAAGTTGGCAACCTTGCGATGACAATTGATCAGCTGTTCAATCATTTTTGTAAACATAACCTCAAATTTACTCTGTTAACGATGGCAAGTCCACTTGAGAATTGCACCGTGGAAGAACAACGTGCCGTGATCAGATTTTTAGTCGCGGAAGGTGAGCAAGGTAGTGACATACACAAAAGAATGTTAAAAGTGTACGGATACAATTGTTTGAATCGTTCGAACGTTTACAAATGGGTAGAAAAGTTTCAAAGTGGCCGTACAAAAGTTTCTGACGAACAACGCAGTGGACGACCGATCGAAGTTAGAACTTCCTTTCTCGAATCTCGGATTGACGCGTTAATTCGGCACAATAGGCGTATCACCGTTGAACTGATAAGTGAAAAAGTATATGTGAGTCCATAACATTGGAACTGTCCATAACATTATTCATAACAAGCTGCAGTACAAGAAAACCTGTGCGAGATGGGTGCCCAGACAACTCACGGACGCTCACAAAGAAACCCGGCTTCAAATCAGTCAACAGTTGAAAAATCGATATTCGACTGAAGGAGAAGGTTTTTTTAAAAGAATTGTAATGTGTGATGAAACATGGATCGAAAACTATGAGCCAGAGTCAAAACGACAGAGCCTTGAGTGGAAGCATACGACTTCTCCCATTCAAAAAAAAATTCAAGACCCAGCCATCTGCCGGTAAAGTCATGCTTACAGTATTCTGGGATTTTCAGGGGCCAATTTATTGTGATTTTCTTGAAGGCCAAAGAACAATCAACAGCCAGTACTACAGTGACATGCTGGAAAACAACATAAGACATGCAGTTCGAACGAAACGCCGTGGGCTCTTAACTGAAGGCGTGATTTTGCTTTATGACAACGCCCGTCCACATACGGCACAGCTGACGAAAGAAAAACTTCAGAAACTGGGATGGGAGATCCTTCCACATCCCCCCTACAGCCTCGACCTCGCTCCATCAGACTTCCATCTTTTTGGACCTCTTCAAGATAGTCTATGAGGGATACATTTTCAATCTTTTTTTTTGAAGAGGTAAAAATTCAGGTGCAAAAGTGGCTTCGAGATCAACCTAAATAATTTTATGCCAAGGGCATTTACAAATTAGCAGAAAGATGGGAAAAGTGTATAAGTGTTGCTGGGGATTATGTTGAAAAGTAACCAAAGTTTTGTACTGATTCAATAAACCGTTTTTGTGCAAAAATAATTTGTCTCGTTACTTATTGCATGACCCTCGTAATTCAGAAAACCTTTTACCTCAGTTAATGGTTTACACATACACACTGAGTGAACAATAGAGCTATCTGCACTGATTATTATTGTTCATTATTAGTATTATTCATGTTTAACATGAATTTTACTATCTCTCAACATTTATCTTTCAAAGGTCCTCTGTTCAAAACTTTGAGTTGTAGAGGTGGATTCTTTAAAATTTTGGTTTGTAGAGGTTTTCGCCACATCTTGCAGAGGTTTCTTGGTGCCGGAATGCACCGGAACGCCGTTCCGGTAATGCTTTTTATTAATTTGGTTTACGTTTTGTTTTAACGTTGCACTGGACCATCCACTCCTCTCAATCACACTCATTCAACACTCGGATCAGAATTTTACGTCCACGAATCGCTTTTTTTCAGTAGGATGAAATGCATTTATGCCATCGCCAATTGAGAAATCTCAAAATATTCCCACACTATAATGCGTTGTGACTATGCGAGTCAACTACAGCAAAGTCTCCCACAACTCGGAATCAAAATTGGGAACACCAGACATCCTTTTACCAGCCTTGCGGCATGCCTTTGGTGTTCGGCGAGTGCTGCAAACGACTACAAATGAGTGACCGATGATTCAGAGTCGAGGCGGTCGAAAAACCAGCTATGCTTAAAATTTTATATTATTAACTTTTTCGGCTTGATGAGATTATTGTAATCAAAATAAGACCAAACATGATATAATTTGGACCACATTTAGTGATTAATACTTATCAAATACCTCATTAAATTTCACGATTAATTAATTATTTTAAAATAAATATCCTAAATGAGAGGACAACACGGAATACATACAAACAATGGTTGTACAGTGACAAACGCCATCACAAATGCAAGGTTGAAAATCGCCCAGAAAGTGGAAAATATTTAAACATTGGTACCTGAACACTGGCCGCACAGCGATTTAGCAGGTTTCCCGATACAGACTACCTCTCGCGAACTGTCAAACCCTAAAAAGTGGCTGGTCGCTTTGATGTTGATATTGTAATATTTTTTAGTTTTGTGACTTTTGTTAGAATAATTTACTATCAACCATCTGTGTTGTGCATAGGCGTAAAAAGGGGGGGTGTATTTGTGCACTTTGTTTACATTAAAATACGCTCTTAAGAGTAACTTGTTTTCATTACCTATGCAAATGTCAAGCTACAATAAATTATCAATAATATATTGCAGACATTATCTTTGGTCGAATTGGGCACTGGCACTTTATTATTTGATATGCAGTATAGTGTATAGCCTGGAACACATGGAGTTTTCGTCCGCCGACACCATAATATAAACAGTGGCACGAAGGAGAGTATTAGAGCATACACATTGGTCGGAAAAATAAACTATTGGTTTATTTACAGCTGACGGTAGCTGTGCAGCCGCTCGCTGCCACTACAATCCACCGTCTCCGCCGAAACAGTGGCGAACGTGACCAAATGCACGCTAACTTTCCTTAGTTTAGTATTTTTTTCGTAGAATACTACCATTTAGTCGCATTTGCAGTTCATCAAATGACAAAACCGACATTCTTAAATAATTGAAAATGTTTCTTCTAGTTCCTCAAATCAGGAAACACAGTGTAGAATGCTCCAAAATATTCTCTTCTTTAATTTATTGATTGGATAAACCCAAATAAGTATACTTTTTGCTTCCTTTTCAATTAGCGACGGAATAACAATAAAGCGAGAGTTGCTCTCTGGTCATATCAATAAAACATTAAAAGAAATAATATACTACATAACACAATTCGTGATTGATGAACTAGACACTTCAGTTTAATGAATCCCAATGTGTAAGGCTTTTAGACCGTATCAGAAATTTTACCGCCCTGTGTGCACACTTTAAATTTTATGAGCAGCAACGGTAAATAATCCGCAGCCGACAAAAAAATGCCGTTTGTGTTCCTGGCCTATGGGGTTAGAGACAGCGCACGGAAAGATTTGGCGGGGGGTGAGTCATGGTTGCTATTCTAAATTATTCTAAAATAGGCTTGAATCACAATTAGAAGTGGAAACGTATACATACCTATATAATAACTCTGAAATGGACATTACACTTCCTAATTTGTAAGTTGTGTTATACCTGAATTAATTAATTTAGTCATGATACGTACTGATCAAATGGATAATATTTAAGGTACTTTTGGGGAGCATAAAATGTGTTATTTTGCATCTTAATCTTAAAAAGTTTTTCCATAACTGGGGGGAAAACCCCCGTTGGTTGTTATAACCCCTCCCCATACGGTCATCCTGGTTACGCCTATGGTGTGACAAGCTTGCTTGTGTTTTTGTGTAAGAAAAGTCATTTTTTGATATACATAAAATGTGTATAAGTTTACATCTTTTATCGAGGATTTACATTTCTGATAAAGGCTATTGACTAAATAAGAGACATTTTGGCAAGTTTTTGCTTAAAATAGCGTGTCTCAAATTTGCTACATGCTTTCTATAAACAAGTACAAAAATAGTTACATATACATGTGTACTTTTTTTATAAAAGTAAACATATTATCTGCTCCCTTAAACTCACCTAAGATACGTAAAATTGTGGTTTTAGAAATGAAAATTTCAAATAAATTCCGACCCCCCTTTCCGTCACTTCCGGCAGCATTCCGGTACTGGAAAAATTACAAGTAAACCCCTGCATCTTTGACAACACATCCAAAAACACAAAATTCGTCTTATAAAGTTTCTTTTTTATAAAATATTTGACTTATAGAGGATAATAATTAGCAACAACGTATCACCACAACGTAAAACTAAACTGCTGGAAAGGTTATAATGTAACGAATATTTCTATGTTTTGATACAACACAGACCAGAAAAAAAAACCGGGAAATAATTAGTTTAAGATTTGGACTCTAGATTTCAGCACAATCCAGACAAAATAAAACTACTAAAAATAAATTATTGCAGATTAAGTGTTTTAATTTAAAACACAGGCCAGTCCTGCTGGCCATCCAGACGTTCGAGGGATTTTAACTTGTCCAGTACCGCTGTTCATCCGATCTGAGAGGAATGTAACTTGCACCAACAATTCATACTTGACAAAGAAATAGCTGTGGCCAGCACTACCGGCCATCCGAGCTCAGAGGGCTTATATTAAAAATCCTACCAGAGTGCAAGAGGTTAAAATGAAATAGTACACTATAGAGTAACTATTAATTGTTGTATTTTTTTAGAAACAATTGTAAAGGAAATTTCCTTACAAATGTGAAGTACTTGTGTTCAAATAATACAAACCGGCTGGTAAAATTATATACATAAATATTAGGCATTAAAAGTTATCTGTCTCATTTTTCATTCTCATTCTCATTTCATTTAATTATCTTTCACTTTCATTTTTATCATTTCTTTCTATACCACTTCTACTCCATCTAGGACCAATGCTGATTGGCACTGTTTCTACAGCCATAAAGTCTCCGTTGCACTACATCTTCAGAAGTGATTAATCACCTAACTCTTCGGGGTGATAACATGGTGCATGATGGTAATCTTTCCATGTGCCTTTTTTGTGATTTTGTTGGCTATTTTCTAAATAATTTCTCCTTCTATGTGAAATAATACTATTTTAAATTTGCATAAAGTTTATATAATTTGAAATATAATACAGGATCACATTGCTAATTTTATTTATGTCTTGTGTTAACACATTTCTACGCATGAAACTTATGCAAATATATTTATAACAAAAGCACTATATAAAATAACAATTTTAAATTAAGAAAATATTTAGTGTTTTGTTTTTTTACATTTGTTCAGATTATTAAGTTTATTTAAATTAAACGGTATTGTAAATTTTAAAATAATGATATTGACAACTTTTTAAATATATTGCTATCTAATTAGGACAACATTTTTAAACGGTTTGTTGTCAGCGTTTTAGATATGGGTATTATCTTTATTTAACCTTAGTTTAAATTTGTATAATATTTCCTTACACTAATGAATTATATTATTTGTTAAGTTGTATATATATATCCCATTTATAAAATAAATTGCAAACACAAATGATTCTTTTAAGAATATACCAAAACAAATTCAGAATGTAACTATCAATAATATGCTTTGAATAATATATTGAAAATTAACATTTAAATGAAAATGATGAAATGAATAACTCTCTACTCCTAGATTTGTGAATATTTAAGTCAGCGGTATTTACAAAGTCAAATAGACACATAATAATCATTTATATTTGGAATAACTTGTAATTTATAAACAGTTTCAAACCACAAAATGTAAGAGTTAATATTTATTTAATGTTACCTATTTTAAATGTAGATAAATTTAATCAACAATAATAATCAAATTTCATTTAAAACAGTAGGCTGTAATGACAGTAAACTATGAAATTAGATCCTTTTACATTTTTTAGAAAAATATTTATACGCTAAGAATTAAAATGTGACCTAACAAGTGGATTTAAAATTTAATGTAGTTCATTCCACTTCTGTCAAATTACACAAACTTTCCATAGCTTTCAATCATTGGAATTCAATTAATAAGAGGATATGACCTTTAGGAAAATTAACTTTTGACCAATAAAAAATTTGTTATATAAACAAATATTCACCTTTTAAAATAAACTATTTGTTATGAAATCTGAACAATTTCCCTGTGATTATCTTACTGTAAATACTGTTTGGTACAACTCGAAGAAAACTAGAACTAATTTATCAAACTCTATAACAGGTGCTGATATCTAAAGAATACCTACAGCTGGAACCCATTGGTCTTGTGTTTGTCTTCTTCTTTGCTTTGATTTTGGTCATCCAGTTTACTGCCATGTTGTTCCATCGTTTCGGCACAATCTCGCACATCCTTGCATCGACTGAACTCAACTGGTGTTGGAATAAGAAGGTATAGTTATTAAATTAAGAATTAGACACAATACACTATTCTACATTCACACTAACTTGTAATTCAAGTTTCACAAGAGTGTTTTACTGAGACTAACAAATTGAATAGTTTTAAGAAGCAATCTCTTTAGCTTAAAATTATCTTTGTGAAAAGGGATACATTCTTTCTAGAAAGATAAGGAATGGAGAAAAGTATAAAATGCAAATAAATGACAGCATTTAAATTATTAATGATTGAAATATCATACATAGATATTTATTTATTTATTTTAAATACAGCCATTAAACATTAAATAATTCAATAGGCATTGTCAAAGTTCTACTACAATTAAATAATATTAATTATAATTTGTACAAACAAGCTACACAATTTTATATAACATACAATTCATAAAAACATCTGTTTCTGGTTTCAATCTGAATACAATTACATTCTATAATATAACAAAAATACACTAAAAGTTCCACTATTTGACCATTCAGCCTCCAATTTAATTATTTAAGGGATGTTTATGCCACTGAATTCCCTAATATTATCATACAATGGATTCATAATAAGCCATTTATGAAGTTTATTTTTAAAATCTTTAATTGGCAGTTCTTTTAACCTTTGTGGCAGACCATTGAAAAGCTGTAATCCCAGAACATAGAAACTTTTTGTAGACTTAATCAGAGGACAGTAGGGAACATCAATAAGACAGCTATTTCTTGTATTATAGCAATGAATACTAGACCTATATAGTTCTTCCGCTGTATTGATTTTAATATGTGTCAGTAAATCAAAGAAACACAGATTAATTACGGTCATAATAAAAATGGGGCGACAATTTTCTCTATAACCAGCATTAGCCAATAGTCTAACAGCTTTCTTTTGAACCTTCAGTATTTTCACAATGTTATTTGAATTTCCCCAAAGGTAGAGGCCATATCTAATTGAACTCTGGAAGTAGGAAAAATATATTTCTCTTACCAATTTATATGGCAGCTGAGATCTTATATTTCTAATGAGGCATACAGTTCTTGAAAGTTTTTTGCACAATTTTCTTCAACATGATAGTTCCATGTAAGACCGGAGTCTAAATATATACCCAGGAGCTTAGCTTTGTCCTTGATATGCTTAGCTACTTTCTTTTCTCTGTGTAAATTAATTGCGGAATAATTTCTTTGTGAAAATACCAGTTTCATTTGGTTAGAGCACTAAAAGACTGATTTTAGATAAAAAAAAGGTTTTCTTTACCTATGTTAGTTTTTTTAATTACAGGTCAGTCTCTCTTTTTTGATAAAGCATGCATAGCTCATGTATCAGTCAGTGGCAGTTCGTAGCTAAAATTAGTGGGGTTGACTGCTGCACCAGAAAATGTTTAACCTTTGTTTTAAAGTTGTGTAAAAGGAAAGACAAAATAAATCTAACCTTACTAACCTATGAAATTATATCAGTCTTCTCAACAACAAATTAGTTTTGTCATTGTGTAGGCTCTACTGGTATAAAAAATGGATATTCCTTATCTTGACTTAATACAATAATACTGCTCAATGCAATCATCTTGTGAATACCGTTAGAGAATTGTTTTAAACGCCATTGTTGTAGCCCATGGATTAGAGAATTGTTTCTGGTATGTATAATATCTGTCAGGTAAAAGTCACCAAGTTCCAACCTTCACTAATAATACCTAACTTACTTTGTATTTTTGATTTAAATTGAAACCAAGATATATTTTCATAAAATCTTAGCCTCATTACCATATGCAGAATAAAAAAAAACTACTTTCCTTCAGCTTGCCATGTCAGCAATGAGGGAGCGACAGTGCTCTCTCTCCCTTGCAGCTTTCTATGTGTGCATTCACACCACACCTAAACACCATGCAGCTGGAACAGTGAAGCCCACATTTCCATACAAAGATTTTGTATCTTTTTCATAAGCTAGAGGATGGATACTAACATTAAGCTTAAGGATTTCCTATTTCCTTAAGTTTAATGGAAATAGACGGTGATGTAGTATGCTTATATATGAGCCGCCACTGATATCAGTTAAAGTTTCAACCTCACTTGTATTTACATTGTTTGAGTTAAATTGTTACAAACGTACAAATTAATAATTTCCTCTTTAAAATAATGTATTAATTAATTAATTTTTAAATTAATTTACCAACCTTCAAATGGTCCTGTTGATTTCCCCTCTACTGCTGCTGGGACTGACTAGTTTCGACACAACTCTGTCATTGTCGAAGACGAATATTTAAAACGATGAATATTTAAAACATTTTACAATACTGGTCCAGGAAGTAGGAATCACAATAATGAATAATTAATTAATTTTTGTTTGCTAGGTTTCCTCTCCAAATAATTCTTTACACAACTTACTGTTTTAAGGGGCCTTGAAAATATTATTAATTTTTTTATATCTTGGACTTATGTTTCAAATATAGTGAGCTAGAAAGTGTATAAGTAATATAGATTTACATTGAGTTCAAAAATTTTCATAAACACTAATTATTTACAGGTGGAGGAAATGTCTCAAGACAAACTACTTGACAAGCAAGCGGTGGATATAGTCCGCCATTTACAAAAGCTTAAAGGTATTAATGGTGATTATGACAATGATTCTGGATCAAGTGCTGATAGAGTAGGAAGACGTCGGACAATTTACAATATTGAGAAGTCACGCCATAAAACTAGGACTATAGGAACTCTCGATGTAGCATTTAGGAAGAGGTTCTTACAGATGAAGATGGAGGATGGTGAAGATGCTGCCGGTAAGTCATAAATTTACCAATTTATGTATAATTTTGGGAGGTACTATGCCTAGCTTTTACCTTCCCTTGTCAATGAGCCTTTCTTGTTTTAACCCTAGGGTAGTCGGGCGGAAAAAAGTTTTGAGAACGGTCGCGCTGGGTCTGTGAGACCCAAAAAATAAAATTCTACTGTTAATTATTGTATACATATATTTATCCCATTTAGTTACAAATAATTATTAACATGATTAATAATAAGAAAAAAATATAACTGAAGTAAAAAAAAACTATTTAGGGCTATATATATTTAGTTTTAAAAAAACATGTTTTTTTTGCATATAAAAACGTTAACATGAACAAAAGCTTAATTTTTTTATGATATCTTTAATTTTAAAAAGTTTAAACAATATTTTTTGTAGAAGTGACTTTGTACTTTACTTAAGGGATAAATATGACAAAAATTCATCAAAAATAAGAAACTTATTAATCGCTAAAGTCTTTAGTTTTCAGAACAATCACTGCACACCATTTCTGCGTGCGCTAGGCACAACCACATCTTACAGGACTTACAAAAATATTTTGTTTTTGAATCTTTGCACTTATGACATCTTTCTCTCTTCCCTGGTTGAGGATCAACTCTTGGTTCCTTTTCGATGCCAGAAAGTCGTGCAGCCAAACACAGAATTTCACGCGGAAGATTTTGCTTGTTAGCACGCAATGCCATGTAGGGCTGTATGAGTGATTTTCCTAGGATTTTTAAATAGTCTCTTCTTTTTAATGTATGAAGATTAGATTTAAATACAACATATCCATTAAGTGCAGCAATGTTTAAAAATGCAAAAAAAAGTCAGAGAGGCCACCGTTTTGTTCCCCTAGCTACAGTATATTCCCCACACATGGCATCAACAACGTCTACACCTCCTTTACTCTTATTATAGTACGTTATAATGCTTGGTTTCCTCATATCACCAGTTTCATCATCGTTATGCATTGAGGAAAAGAGTAGTACACATTTGTTTCGCTTGGGTACATAAGAAACTAACGTGAGATCTTCCTGGAAACCAAGTGTACTGGAATGCTGTTGCTTTGTTTTTTTTGCTAAGAACTCCGATGGAACTTGAGGTTTTTTTTAACGTACCTACAACTGTGAGATTTTTTTCTTTTCTCAAAGTTTGTACTACATTGTAGGAGTTAAACCAATTATCTATTGTTAAATTTCGACCTGAACCTTACTGGTTCAACAAGCCGAAAAACAACATCATCTGCTTTGTTGCTAATTTTGAATGGACCATCTGGTTGAGCACCTGAATATATTTCCAAGTGTTTAACATAATATGTTTTGGACCAAGCTAGGATGTAAACCTTAATACCGTATTTAGCCGGTTTATTAGGGATGTACATACGAAATCTACACCGGCCTCGATAAGGTACAAGCATTTCATCTAATGTAACATTTTCAGAGGGAGTAAAATATGTATTACAGTTAGATATAAACATATCTAAAAGACTTCGCAGTGCAGCAAGATTATCTGTTTCTTTCCTTTTTTCCCTCGTGTGAATGTTATCGAATCTGATACAACGAGTTAGAAATCTAAATCTTTTTAGGGACATAGTTGCTCTGAAGATTTCCACTCCAGTTCCATCGGAGTCCCAAAACTCTTCTATATTCATTTTACTACCATGCATTACTCCAGCCATGTAAAGTAAACCAAAATAAGCTTTTATTTCTATTTTATCTGTCTGTCTAGCCATATTTAGGTCACTTGAGTAGTTTTGTTTTACTGAATCAATAAAAATATTTGTAGATTCAACAACCAAGTCAATCATAGGTTCGGTAAAAAATAAAGCCCAAGAGTCAATTGGTGTGTCTACTCGCATGGCAGTTCTGACACTTCCAGGCAAGTGCATTGATACAAGGTTGTGATTTCTTGTACGAACATTTAGTGGAAAACAAGTTTTTCTCCATTTGGTCTTTTTATCACGACCCATGTAAAAGCGTAAAGGCGTACCTG
This sequence comes from Philaenus spumarius, assembly GCA_018207615.1. Classification (NCBI taxonomy): domain Eukaryota; kingdom Metazoa; phylum Arthropoda; class Insecta; order Hemiptera; family Aphrophoridae; genus Philaenus; species Philaenus spumarius. The sequence continues at coordinate 33,700 of JAGFPH010003921.1, read as the reverse complement.
ATTCAGTTGCGGCAGTATTAGGATTTGTAGAACTAATCGTGGCAATAGACGAATCATCAAATGGAGAAGGCACTTACTTCCTGTTATATATTTTCTGTTTCTTTGTCACTGAGATCGCATTCACTATAACTGTCGTGATCACTAAATACTTCAAAATCCGGATCTGCGTCTGAATCGTCACATTCACTGTCATTATTCAAGATTTGGTCTATTTCACTACTTGAAACATAATTTCTTGACATTTTATACAACTATATAGTCTAAACACTAATATAATTTTGAAATAATTTAATAATAATTTAACTATTAGTAAAAAATGTCTATGCAAAATAACACCAAAACATAAAATGAAACTGGTCGAAAACAGTAACGAGAGCGGTCGGGTTGGGTCTGACAGGCCCACGAGCAGTCTAAAGCACAACTAATCAGTAACTGAAGGCAGAGAAACCTGATTTAAGATGCTAGCGCTGCCTTGGGAGTATTTTGGAAAGGTACACGAGCGCTCAGGTCAAAACAACAACTGTAACTGTAAAAAAAACTTCAACTAAAAACTGCTGGGTTTCACAGGCCCAGCCCGACCGTTGTAGGGTTAAAGTCAATGTAGGCTTTAACGTTGTTTTATATGAATGCAATATTAAAATAAATACATTTAATGTATGCTTTTGTATCGGTGATGAGGCAATAAAAATAAACTTAACTTAAGGTAAAAATAATCTTTCTTCAGTCTTAACTTTTTATTTTGTCTGCTGTAGGAACTGTATGAAAGCACCTTCTAACAATTTTGAAATTGATAATAATATACGGTAACTATTTCTAGGCTTTGCGAGTGGGTCATATATATTACGAAAATGTATGCTCATCACGATTATGATGCGTTGTTTAGGCTCTATAATGTAAATTGTTTCAATGAACAATAAATTATAAAAGATAAATATTAATTTCCAATTAGAGTCAGTTTTGGTTTTCCATTTAAATCTATTTTCACCAAACATTCTTTCTTTGATATTCTCTCCAGAATATTCATCTTCTTCTTCATGTATCTAATTTAGAACATGTAAAACTTTCTATCTTCTAGGTTATATGACATTTTGTTGTGAAATCAGCATTTTCAACAAGGTAATAAATTAGCCTTATGTATGCAAAAATTCTATTAACACTAATTATATGTAAAATAGTTTAGTGACTTACTGGCAATGTCAATAGAATAAGGAAAAGAACAAACTCTTTCTAGTTCTTGATTATTATATGTCTACATTTAAATTGATTTGGCTCAAGTTTTTTCTTATGTATTGTTTTTTTTACACAAAATATGTGGTAGCACATTACATTGAAGTATATTATTGAGTTTACAATTGGTCGTTTTCTCTTTTATTTTAATTGGTTCTAAACAGACTGCATTTTTGTTTTATCTTTGCAAAGAGTTAGCATTATTATATTATTATTATTAGGGGGTTGTGTGGGGGTTATTATTATTATTAAACCATGAGGTTCTCTGTGCCCCATGTCTAGGCAGCAGTTCACATCAAACCCGCCCTTTTCGGGAAAGTCCATGGGGGCTTTCCTCTTGTATATAACTGGTGTCAGGGTATCCTTGTCCCAGATATTTCTGCCTAAGTGGCGAGTGCATCACATTCACATAAAACATGGAAAGAAGTTCCTTCCTTCTTGTACAGTAACCCTATACATTCATTATCACCAATACATGTAAGGATGGCTATTTTTATAGCACCAATTACATTTTTTCATTTGTTTACTTCTTGAGATAACTATTAAACTTTTGCTTTAATAACTTCAAATTATTCATAGCTTCACATTAAATTACATCTCTCTTGGAAGCCTGATTCCATTTTTAATTTTTTTTGTTTTTTGTTTTTTTGCTGCATATTTCATTTCATTTCGTTTATTTACAGGTCGCAAAACAAAATACATTTGTATGACCTTCAGTCATTTTATGAATTATTTAAACTAAAACTAAGTCAGAACAATAAATACAAATTGCAGTGAAAATCAGATACAGCCTGCAGCAGAGAACAACACAAAACATTTCAGGGCTAGTACTTTACACATTAAAACTTACAACAAATAAATAATACAATACACCAATAAACAGAATAAATCAACAATCAACAATATCAGACATTATTAATAAAAATAGATTAAGTATCTAAATAAATCAAGATTTTCTCTTTTAATCAGGGGCACAAGTCTTCCAAATACTCACAAATTGAGTAATAATTCTTTCTAAGAAAAAATGATTTTAGTTGAAGCTTAAACTTAGCAGGATCACGCTCTTTTTTAATTACTAGAGGTAATTTGTTAAAAAATTTCAATCCTACAGAATCAACACCTTTTTTGTTTTGCATTTGGCATAGAATTGAGGTCGGAGACTATTTTTAGCTCTGTTTGTCTATTTAACATTAGTAACTGTTAAATTACACATGTATTTTAAATCATGGTTGATCTAGTTGACTGAACAATCACTTATACAAATATGTTCTTCTATTTTTTTACATCATGTTTATAATGTTACAGAACAGAACTAATAACTAACATTAGAATTCACATGTAAAATAATTGTATTCCCCCAATAAATTGTTCAGCTATCTTCCTCCAACATACTCCTAACCACCAACGGTCACATTTTTACATGTTTTTCAATTTTTTGGAGTATAATTAAAGTATGGGGTCTAATTACCTTATTGTTCAACTCTTTTGAAAGGGAGTTTGTTTACCCATTTTCTCTCTCTCGTTTTCAGGAACTCCAGTACTTGGACGTAAGTTAACCATGCGGCGAGAAGTTCGTGAAGCCCTTGAAGTACGTCGGCGATCGCTACAAGCTGAACGACGCAAGTCTCAAATGCAGACTTTAGGTGCAAACAATCCTGTTATTCGTGCACAAAGGATATCAAACGCAGGCAATAACAGTGTTAAAGATCTTTTTGAAGGACATCCGAATCCTGCATATGAACCCGGAGATGATGACACGAGTTCAATTCGACTACAATCAGTTGCTCGTAATTGGGCTGAATTGGAAAGGAATAAAAACAGTCATTTGTAATAAATAAGCGTCTTTTCGAAATTCTTTACTACTTGCAAAATAAATCAATAAAAGTTTAATTCTACAAAAAAAAAGAGAATTACACAAAATATAATACTCATCGAACACTGCCAAACTTTATTTTGTCCTACTTAATCATTGCATTTAATACAGATTTTATACTGTTTTTACTGAAAACCTTGACTGTTAGGCTAAGACTATTTTTGCATATGTTCCAAGAACACTATTTTTTTATTACATGTTGTATGTACCACATAAATCAGGAACCAATTTAGTAATATATTGTTTTATATTGTAATCAATGTAATATTTTATCTTATGTTTAGATTTATTTTAATTTGGATTTATCATTCAAATTTAAACTTGCCAGAAGGAAAATGAATTCCTTTATGAACTCACTGTATACCTCCCTAGAAGTATGTCTAGATCCTTAACTGGCAGTAAAACTTCATTATAATTTAGCCTATTATATTCAAACGAGTCAACCTTTTGAGCTGCTCGATTTAATTTGGTTATGTTACAAAATGAATGACACCTAGAATATTTTTTAACATTCAGGAATATAAAGTTCTTATCAGTTTATTAATGAGTTGGATTGGATTGTTATCTCTTTTTGTTCTAGGTATTCAACAAGGTCTAAAATACCTTATTACCTTAAACTAATTAGGCCTAGTCTTAACTTAAAAAAAGAATAACCTTATTTTAGTCTCATTTGTTGTAATTGTTACTCAAGAAATAACGTCATCACCACTTGGGGAAATAAAAGGCATAATAGTTTATAATATATTATAAAGACTGTGAGTACAGGCGAACAAAACTTTTCTCAATTACACAATTACACCCTAGATTTAACAGGTTGGAAACTAAACCTGTTGCACTGATCTTAAGAATCCCTTTAGTTAAATAAGGATATTTATATGACCATTTTAAAAACTATTTAAGTATTTATAAATTAAACTGCTAAAAAAAAGGGTCCAAAGAAATACTTTCTTAAAGTGGCAAGATACTGTAATTATTATTCTAAAGAAGAATAAATCCAAGATTTAAATCATACAGAAATTAAAGATTTTGTATAAAAATTAATTAATTCTTCATAGAACTGTTCAATTTAAATTTCTTTATAACTTGAAAATTGGTTGGTGGTTTTATGAGTATATGATATTATTATATTTGTGTGTTAATGTATTTATTTGTGCAATTTGTTTTTACTTCAATTTGTGTACTATTTATAGGTTAAGAATAATTTACCAATCTACATATGGAACAATCTTCACTATTTTTTGTTTTATTTTCCAAATGGTGATTTCAAGGGATCGTAAGAAGCAGAAATTCTTGAAAGCGATACTTCCACGAATATTATAATATAGTTTGCTCAATTTTTGTATTAGTTACGATTGACCATGACGCTGCCTTATCTTGTAACTGCCGAACAAGGAATTTCTGTTTTATACCATTAAGTAGATTAAGAAACAAAATTGTAAAAAAAAACATTTTTTTAAATTGTATATTTTTAAATACCTATTATGTTGCTAAGCAAATACTGTAATGGCTGACTATCTGAATTCTAAAAATAAATATGTGATATTTTTACTTTGTGTTTTTCTTAGTAGAGAACTAGG
>JAGFPH010003921.1:9189-28923 GCA_018207615.1 Philaenus spumarius | reverse complement strand
CCTAGTTCTCTACTAAGAAAAACACAAAGTAAAAATATCACATATTTATTTTTAGAATTCAGATAGTCAGCCATTACAGTATTTGCTTAGCAACATAATAGGTATTTAAAAATATACAATTTAAAAAAATGTTTTTTTTTACAATTTTGTTTCTTAATCTACTTAATGGTATAAAACAGAAATTCCTTGTTCGGCAGTTACAAGATAAGGCAGCGTCATGGTCAATCGTACCTAATACAAAAATTGAGCAAACTATATTATAATATTCGTGGAAGTATCGCTTTCAAGAATTTCTGCTTCTTACGATCCCTTGAAATCACCATTTGGAAAATAAAACGAAAAATAGTGAAGATTGTTCCATATGTAGATTGGTAAATTATTCTTAACCTATAAATAGTACACAAATTGAAGTAAAAACAAATTGGACAAATAAATACATTAACACACAAATATAATAATATCATATACTCATAAAACCACCAACCAATTTTCAAGTTATAAAGAAATTTAAATTGAACAGTTCTATGAAGAATTAATTAATTTTTATACAAAATCTTTAATTTCTGTATGATTTAAATCTTGGATTTATTCTTCTTTAGAATAATAATTACCGTACAGTATCTTACCACTTTAAGAAAGTATTTCTTTGGACCCTTTTTTTTAGCAGTTTAATTTATAAATACTTAAATAGTTTTTAAAATGGTCATATAAATATCCTTATTTAACTAAAGGGATTCTTAAGATCAGTGCAACAGGTTTAGTTTCCAACCTGTTAAATCTAGGGTGTAATTGTGTAATTGAGAAAAGTTTTGTTCGCCTGTCCTCACAGTCTTTATAATATATTATAAACTATTATGCCTTTTATTTCCCCAAGTGGTGATGACGTTATTTCTTGAGTAACAATTACAACAAATGAGACTAAAATAAGGTTATTCTTTTTTTAAGTTAAGACTACGCCTAATTATTTTAAGGTAATAAGGTATTTTAGACCTTGTTGAATACCTAGAACAAAAAGAGATAACAATCCAATCCAACTCATTAATAAACTGATAAGAACTTTATAATCCTGAATGTTAAAAAATATTCTCGGTGTCATTCATTTTGTAACATAACCAAATTAAATCGAGCAGCTCAAAAGGTTGACTCGTTTGAATATAATAGGCTAAATTATAATGAAGTTTTACTGCTAGTTAAGGATCTAGACATACTTCTAGGGAGGTATACAGTGAGTTCATAAAGGAATTCATTTTCCTTCTGGCAAGTATAAATTTGAGTGATAAATCCAAATTAAAATATATCTAAACATAAGATAAAATATTACATTGATTACAATACAAAACAATATATTACAAAATTGGTTCCTGATTTATGTGGTACTTACAACATGTAATAAAAAAATAGTGTTCTTGGAACATATGCAAAAATAGTCTTAGCCTAACAGTCAAGGTTTTCCGTAAAAACAGTATAAAATCAGTATTAAATGCAATGAATAAGTAGGACAAAATAAAGTTTGGCAGTGTTCGATGAGTATTATATTTTGTGTAATTCTCTTTTTTTTAGTAGAATTAAACTTTTATTGATTTATTTTGCAAGTAGTAAAGAATTTAGAAAAGACGCTTATTTATTACAAATGACTGTTTTTATTCCTTTCCAATTCAGCCCAATTACGAGCAACTGATTGTAGTCGAATTGAACTCGTGTCATCATCTCCGGGTTCGTATGCAGGATTCGGATGTCCTTCAAAAAGATCTTTAACACTGTTATTGCCTGCGTTTGATATCCTTTGTGCACGAATAACAGGATTGTTTGCACCTAAAGTCTGCATTTGAGACTTGCGTCGTTCAGCTTGTAGCGATCGCCGACGTACTTCAAGGGCTTCACGAACTTCTCGCCGCATGGTTAACTTACGTCCAAGTACTGGAGTTCCTGAAAACGAGAGAGAGAAAATGTTTAAACAAACTCCCTTTCAAAAGAGTTGAACAATAAGGTGATTAGACCCCATACTTTAATTATACTTCTGGGTGATTAGACCCAGAAAAAATGGAAAAAAATGTAAAAATGTGACCGATGGTGGTTAGGAGTATGTTGGAGGAAGATAGCTGAACAATTTATTGAGGGAATAAAATTATTTTTCACCACACTACGATGTTTTCAGCTTTTTTCAGAACGTCATTTGGAGGCCGAAAGTAGCTCTTTTCTGCCCTAGGGTCGTAAAGTCAGCTGTTCGTTTATTCAATTAAAATATGAACGTATATCTCAACACAATTTAGTTATGAAATAGGCCCATATGGCAAATGATTCAATAGGTATTGCCGACAGACTAGTGGCACACACATAATTGTTATTTTCACTGTTGCCTAGCAACTGAAGTAAAACTGTACTTTCCATAGCTAGCTAGTTACTTTAAAACCTCAAAGTTTCATTTTCATGTGTGCTAAATAAATATACTTTTAAAATTTTATATAGTGTTTATTTTATTGTGTAGTGTGGTGAAAAATAGCGTTCGCACCACGGCCGAAAGGGTTTTGCAGCTCTCGATCGTTTCAAGTTCTCGACTCCGTCTCGAACTTGAAGCACGATCTCAAGCCTGCAAAACCTCATTTTCGGCCCTAGGTGCGAAATATACTATTACATGTGAATTCTAATGTTAGTTATTAGTTCTGTTCTGTAACATTATAAACATGGTGTCAGAAAATAGAAGAACATATTTTTATAAGTGATTGTTCAGTCAACTAGATCAACCATGATTTAAAATACATGTGTAATTTAACAGCTGTTGCTAATGGCAAATTAAAAGTGGAATCGGGCTTCCAAGAGAGGTGTAATTTAATGTGAAGCTATGAATAATTTTAAGTTATTAAAGCAAAAGTTTAATAATTATCTCAAGAAGTCCACAAATGAAAAAATGTAATTGGTGCTATAAAAATAGTCATCCTTACATGTATTGGTGATAATGAATGTAAAGGGTTACTGTACAAGAAGGAGGGAATTTCTTTCCATGTTTAATGTGAATGTGATGCACTCGCATCACTAAGGCAGAAATATCTGGGACAAGGATACCCTGACACCAGTTATATACAAGAGGAAAGCCCCCATGGGCTTTCGGGAAATGGGCGGGTTTGATGTGAACTGCTGCCTAGACATGGGGCACAGAGAACCTCATGGTTTAATAATAATAACCCCCACACAACCCCCTAATAATAATAATATAATATGCTAACGCTTTGCAAAGATAAAACAAAAATGCAGTCTGTTTAGAACCAATTAAAATAATAGAGAAAACAACCAATTTTTAACTCAATACTATACTTCAATGTAATGTGCTACCATATAGTTTGTGTAAAAAAACAATACATAAGAAAAAAATTGAGCCAAATCAATTTAAATGTAGACATATAATAATCAAGAACTAGAAAGAGTGTAATATTTTCCTTATTCTATTGGCATTGACAGTAAGTCACTAAACTATTTTACATGTAATTAGTGTTAATAGAATATTGCATACCTAAGGCTAATTTATTACCTTGTTGAAAATGCTGATTTCACAACAAAATGTCATATAACCTAGAAGATAGAAAGTTTCTCATGTTCTAAATTAGATACATGAAGAAGAAGATGGATTTCTGGAGAGAATATCAAAGAAAGAATGTTTGGTGAAAACAGATTTAAATGGAAAACCAAAACTGACTCTAATTGGAAATTAATATTTATCTTTTACAATTTATTGTGCATTGAAACAATTTACATTATAGAGCCTAAACAAGGTATCATAATAGTGATAGGCATACATTATCGTAAATATTAATGAGCCACACGCAAAGCATAGAAATAGTTATTGTTACTATTAATTTCAAAATTTTAAAATGTGCTTTCATACAGTTTCTACAGCAAACAAATTAAAAAGTTGAGACTGATGAAATGCTTACTTTGACTTATGGTAAGTTTATTTTTATTGCCTGATCAGTGATACAAATAGCATACATTAAATTTATTTAGTTTAATGTTGCTTTCATATAAAACAGCGTTAAAGCCTACATTGACTTTAAAATAAAAACGGTCCATTGACAAGGTAAGGTCCAAACTAGGCATAATACCTCCCAAAATTATACATAAATTGGTAAATTTATGACTTACCGGCAGCATCTTCACCATCCTCCATCTTCATCTGTAAGAACCTCTTCCTAAATGCCACATCGAGAGTTCCTATAGTTCTAGTTTTATGGCGTGATTTCTCAATATTGTAAATTGTTCGACGTCTTCCTACCCTATCAGCACTTGATCCAGAATCATTGTCATAATCACCATTAATACCTTTAAGCTTTTGTAAATGGCGGACTATATCCACCGCTTGTTTGTCAAGTAGTTTGTCTTGAGACATTTCCTCCACCTGTAAATAATTAGTGTTTATGAAAATTTTTGAACTCAATGTAAATCTATATTACTTATACACTTTCTAGCTCACTATATTTGAAACATAAGTCCAAGATATAAAAAAATTCATAATATTTTCAAGGCCCCTTAAAACAGTAAGTTGTGTAAAGAATTATTTGGAGATTACACCTAGCAAACAAAAATTAATTAATTAATAGATTATTTTAAAGAGGAAATTATTAATTTGTATGTTTGTAACAATTTAACTCAAACAATGTAAATACAAGTGAGGTTGAAACTTTAACTGATATCAGTGGCGGCTCATGTATAAGCATCCTACATCACCCTCTATTTCCATTAAGCTTAAGGAAATAGGAAATTCTTAAGCTTAATGTTAGTATCCATCCTTTATTTTATGAAAAAGATACAAAATCTTTGTATGGAACTGTGGGCTTCACTGTTCCAGCAGCATGGTGTTTAGCTGTGGTGTGAATGCACACATAGAAAGCTGCAAGGGAGAGAGAGCACTGTCGCTCCCTCATTGCTGACATTGTCGAGCTGAAGAAAAGTAGTTTTTTTTTTACTCCGCATATGGTAATGAGGTTATGATTTCATGAAAATATATCTTAGTTTCAATTTAAATCAAGAGTACAAAGTAAGTTAGGTATTATTAGTGAGAAGGTTGGAACTTGTTGACTTTTACCTGACAGATATTATACCAGAAACAATTCTCTAATCCATGGGCTACAACAATGGAGTTTAAAACAATTCTCTAACGGTATTCACAAGATGATTGCATTGAGCAGTATTATTGTATTAAGTCAAGATAAGGAATATCCATTTTTTATACCAGTAGAGCCTACACAATGACAAAACTAATTTTTTGTTGAGAAGACTGATATAATTCCATAGGTTAGTAAGGTTAGATTTATTTTGTGTTTCCTTTTACACAACTTTAAAACAAAGGTTAAACATTTTCTGGTGCAGCATTCAACCCCACTAATTTTAGCTACGAACTGCCACTGACTGATACATGAGCTATGCATGCTTTATCAAAAAAGAGAGACTGACCTGTAATTAAAAAAACTAAAACATAGGTAAAGAAAACCTTTTTTTATCTAAAATCAGTCTTTTAGTGCTCTAACCAAATTAAACTGGTAAAGATTCACAAAGAAATTATTCCGCAATTAATTTACACAGAGAAAAGAAAGTAGCTAAGCATATCAAGGACAAAGCTAAGCTCCTGGGTATATATTTAGACTCCGGTCTTACATGGAACTATAATGTTGAAGAAAATTGTGCAAAAAACTTTCAAGAACTGTATTCCTCATTAGAAATATAAGATCTCAGATGCCATATAAATTGGTAAGAGAAATATATTTTCCCTTCTTCCAGAGTTCAATTAGATATGGCCTCTACCTTTGGGGAAATTCAAATAACATTGTGAAAATACTGAAGGTTCAAAAGAAAACTGCTAGACTATTGGCTGGCTAATGCTGGTTAGAGAGAAAATTGTCGCCCCATTTTTATTATGACCGTAATTAATCTGTATTTCTTTGATTTACTGACACATATTAAAATCAATACAGCGGAAGAACTATATAGGTCTAGTATTCATTGCTATAATACAAGAAATAGCTGTCTTATTGATGTTCCCTACTGTCCTCTGACTAAGTCTACAAAAAGTTTCTATGTTCTGGGATTACAGCTTTTCAATGGTCTGCCACAAAGGTTAAAAGAACTGCCAATTAAAGATTTTTAAAATAAACTTCATAAATGGCTTATTATGAATCCATTGTATGATAATATTAGGGAATTCAGTGGCATAAACATCCATTAAATAACTAAATTGGAGGCTGAATGGTCAAATAGTGGAACTTTTAGTATATTTTTGTTATATTATAGAATGTAATTGTATTCAGATTGAAACCAGAAACATGTGTTTTTATAAATTGTATGTTATATCAAATTGTGTAGCTTGTTTGTACAAATTATAATTAATATTATTTAATTGTAGTAGAACTTTGACAATGCCTATTGAATTATTTAATGTTTAATGGCTGTATGTTAAATAAATAAATAAATATCTATGTATGATATTTCAATCATTAATAATTTAAATACTGTCATTTATTTGCATTTTCTACTTTTCTCCATTCCTTATCTTTCTAGAAAGAATGTAACTCTTTTCGCAAAGATAATTTTAAGCTAAAGAGATTGCTTCTTAAAACTATTAAATTTGTTAGTCTCAGTAAAACACTCTTGTAAAACTTGAATTACAAGTTAGTGTGAATGTAGAATAGTGTATTATGTATAATTAATTCTTAATATAATAATTACCTTCTTATTCCAACACCAGTTGAGTTCAGTCGATGCAAGGATGTGCGAGATTGTGCCGAAACGATGGAACAACATAGCAGTAAACTGGATGACCAAAATCAAAGCAAAGAAGAAGACAAACACAAGACCAATGGGTTCCAGCTGTAGGTATTCTTTAGATATCAGCACCTGTTATAGAGTTTGATAAATTAGTTCTAGTTTTCTTCGAGTTGTACCAAACAGTATTTACAGTAAGATAATCACAGGGAAATTGTTCAGATTTCATAACAAATAGTTTATTTTAAAAGGTGAATATTTGTTTATATAACAAATTTTTTATTGGTCAAAAGTTAATTTTCCTAAAGGTCATATCCTTTTATTAATTGAATTCCAATGATTGAAAGCTATGGAAAGTTTGTGTAATTTGACAGAAGTGGAATGAACTACATTAAATTTTACATCCACTTGATAGGTCACATTTTAATTCTTAGAGTATAAATATTTTTCTAAAAAATGTAAAAGAATCTAATTTCATAGTTTACTGTCATTACAGCCTACTGTTTTAAATGAAATTTGATTATTATTGATGGTTAAATTTATCTACATTTAAAATAGGTAACATTAAATAAATATTAACTCTTACATTTTGGGGTTTGAAACTGTTTATAAATTACAAGTTATTCCAAATATAAATGATTATTATGTGTCTATTTGACTTTGTAAATACTGCTGACTTAAATATTCACAAATCTAGGAGTAGAGAGTTATTCATTTCATCATTTTCATTTAAATGTTAATTTTCAATATATTATTCAAAGCATATTATTGATAGTTACATTCTGAATTTGTTTTGGTATATTCTTAAAAGAATCATTTGTGTTTGCAATTTATTTTATAAATGGGATATATATACAACTTAACAAATAATATAATTCATTAGTGTAAGGAAATATTATACAAATTTAAACTAAGGTTAAATAAAGATAATACCCATATCTAAAACGCTGACAACAAACCGTTTAAAAATGTTGTCCTAATTAAATAGCAATATATTTAAAAAGTTGTCAATATCATTATTTTAAAATTTACAATACCGTTTAATTTAAATAAACTTAATAATCTGAACAAATGTAAAAAAACAAAACACTAAATATTTTCTTAATTTAAAATTGTTATTTTATATTGTGCTTTTGTTATAAATATATTTGCAGAAGTTTCATGCGTAGAAATGTGTTAACACAAGACATAAATAAAATTAGCAATGTGATCCTGTATTATATTTCAAATTATATAAACTTTATGCAAATTTAAAATAGTATTATTTCACATAGAAGGAGAAATTATTTAGAAAATAGCCAACAAAATCACAAAAAAGGCACATGGAAAGAGTACCATCATGCACCATGTTATCACCCCGAAGAGTTAGGTGATTAATCACTTCTGAAGATGTAGTGCAACGGAGACTTTATGGCTGTAGAAACAGTGCCAATCAGCATTGGTCCTAGATGGAGTAGAAGTGGTATAGAAAGAAATGATAAAAATGAAAGTGAAAGATAATTAAATGAAATGAGAATGAGAATGAAAAATGAGACAGATAACTTTTAATGCCTAATATTTATGTATATAATTTTACCAGCCGGTTTGTAATATTTGAACACAAGTACTTCACATTTGTAAGGAAATTTTCTTTACAAATGTTTCTAAAAAAATACAACAATTAATAGTTACTCTATAGTTTACTATTTCATTTTAACCCCTTGCACTCTGGTAGGATTTTTAAAAGCCCCCGGGCTCGTATGGCCAGTAGTGCTGGCCACAGCCATTTCTTTGTCAAGTATGAATTGTTGGTGCAAGTTACATTAATCTCAGATCGGATGGCCAGCGGTACTGGACAAGTTAAAATCCCTCGAACGTCTGGATGGCCAGCAGGTTTGTGTTTAAATTAAAACAAATTAATCTGCAATAATTTATTTTTATTAGTTTTATTTTGTCTGGATTGTGCTGAAATCTAGAGTCCAAATCTTAAACTAATTATTTCCCGGTTTTTTCTGGTCTGTGTTGTATCAAAACATAGAAATATTCGTTACATTATAACCTTTCTAGCAGTTTAGTTTTACGTTGTGGTGATACGTTGTTGCTAATTATTATCCTCTATAAGTCAAATATTTTATAAAAATGAAACTTTATAAGACGAATTTTATGTTTTTGGATGTGTTGTCAAAGATGCAGGGGTTTACTTGTAATTTTTCCAGTACCGGAATGCTGCCGGAAGTGACGGAAAGGGGGGTCCGGAATTTATTTGAAATTTTCATTTCTAAAAACACAATTTTACATATCTTTGGTGTGTTTAAGGGTGCAGGTAATATGGTTACTTTTATTAAAAAAGTACACATGTATATGTAACTATTTTTGTACTTGTTTATAGAAAGCATATAGCAAATTTGAGAGTCACACTATTTTAAGCAAAAACTTGCCAAAATGTCTCTTATTTAGTCAATAGCCTTTATCAGAAATGTAAATCCTTGATAAAAGATGTAAACCTATACACATTTTATGTATATCAAAAAATGACTTTTCTCATACAAAAACACAAGCAAGCCTGTCACACCATAGGCGTAACCAGGATGACCGTATGGGGAGGGGTTATAACAACCAGCGGGGGTTTTCCCCCCAGTTATGGATAAACTTTTTAAGATCAAGATGCAAAATAACACATTTTATGCTTATCAAAAGTACTTTAAATATTATATAGGTATGTATACGTTTCCACTTCTAATTGTGTTTCAAGCCTATGTTAGAACAATTTAGAATAGCAACCATTACTCACCCCCCCGCCAAATCTTTCCGTGCGCTGTCTCTAATCCCATAGGCCAGGAACACACACGGCATTTTTTTTGTCGGCTGTAGATTATTTAACTAAATAATATATTATTTCTTTTAATGTTTTATTGATATGAATAGAGAGCAACTCTCGCTTTATTGTTACTCCGTCGCTAATTGAAAAGGAAGCAAAATATATACTTATTTGAGTTTATCCAATCAATAAATAAAAGAAGAGAAGATTTTGGAGCATTCTACACTGTTTGCTGATTTGAGGAACTAGAAGAAATATTTTCAATTATTTAAGAATGTCGGTTTCGGCATTTGATGAACTGCAAACGCGACTAAATGATAGTATTCTACGAAAAAAATACTAAACTAAGGAAAGTTAGCATGCATTTGGTCACGTTCGCCACTGTTTCGGCGGAGACGGTGGAAAATCCGTCGATCGTAGTGGCAGCGAGCGGCTGCACAGCTACCGTCAGCTGTAAATAAACCAATAGTTTATTTTTCCGACCATTTGTGTATTCTCTAATACTCTCTTTCTTGCCACTGTTGATATTATGGTGTCGGCTCCATGTGTTCCAGGCTATACACTATACTGCATATCAAATAATAAAGTGCCAGTGCCCAATTCGACCAAAGATAATGTCAGCAATATATTATTGATAATTTATTGTAACTTGACATTTGCATAGGTGATGAAAACAAGTTACTCTTAAGAGCGTATTTTAATGTAAACAAAGTGCACAAATACACCCCTCCTTTTTACGCCTATGCACAACACAGATGGTTGATAGTAAATTATTCTAACAAAAGCCACAAAACTAAACAATATTACAATATCAACATCAAAGAGACCAGCCACTTTTTAGGGTTTGACAGTTCGCGAGAGGTAGTCTGTACCGGGAAACCTGCTAAATCTCTGTGCGGCCAGTGTTCAGGTACCAATGTTTAAATATTTTCCTCTTTCTGGGCGATTTTCAACCTTGCATTTGTGATGGCGTTTGTCACTGTACAACCATTGTTTGTATGTATTCCGTGTTGTCCTTTCATTTAGGATATTTATTTTAAAATAATTAATTAATCGTGAAATTTAATGAGGTATTTGATAAGCATTAATCACTAAATGTGGTCCAAATTGTATCATGTTTGGTCTTATTTTGATTACAATAATCTCATCAAGCCGAAAAAGTTAATAATATGAAATTTTAAGCATAGCTGGTTTTTCGACCGCCTCGACTCTGAATCATCGGTCACTTATTTGTAGTCATTGCAGCGCTCGCCGAACACCAAAGGCATGCCGCGAGGCTGGTAAAAGGATGTCTGGTGCTCCCAATTTTGATTCCGAGTTGTGGGACAATGTGGGAGACTTTGCTGTAGTCGACTCGCATAGTCACAACGCATTATAGTGTGGGGATATTTTGAGCATTCTCGATTGGCGATGGCATAAATGCATTTCATCCTACTGAAAAAAAGCGATTGGTGTACGTAAAATTCTGAACCGAATGTTGAATGAGTGTGATTGAGAGGAGTGGATGGTCTAGTGCAACGTTAAAACAAAACATAAACCAAATTAATAAAAAGCACTACCGGAACGGCGTTCCAGTGCATTCCGGCACCAAGAAACCTCTGCAAGATGTGGAGAAAACCTCTACAAAACCAAAATTTTAAAGAATCCACCTCTACAACTCAAAGTTTTGAACAGAGGACCTTTGTAAGATAACCATATGTTGAGAGATAGTAAAATTCATGTTAAACATGAATAATACTAATAATGAACGATAGTAATCAGTGTAGCTAGCTCTATTAATTGTTCACTCAGTGTGTATGTGTAAACCATTAACTGAGGTAAAAGGTTTTCCGAATTCCCTCAACATTCAAATTATTGAATTTCCATTGTACATTCACATGTAACTTTGTTATAGAAGCAGCAACTCTTTTCTGGATGGAAAGTTGAATTAGAATTATATTAGAAAGGTCCTCGAGACCTTAACAGAAATATTATTTCATATAAAATAATGGTAAAACTTAATCAAGATTAATGACAATGATTTGAATCTGAAGAAGGTTTAATGAAACATGTAAAACATTGATAATTTTTTGAATGACCAAAATGAAATAGTACCCAGAAGCACAATTATTAATTGTTTAAGGCTAACACTTATTTCTCAGATTTTTTCTAGGCTTAATATTTAATGCTTACGCACATTAATTAGTATTAACTAATTGAATGTCAATTTTCTATATTTCACACATAAATATAAAATATTAGTCAATTAACCAGTCATATTCTTGAATCATTTCAATCTTCTTTATTTGATTCGTTATAAAGTTAAATCGCATTCCTTTATAAAGATTGTGTGAGGTATTTTACTTTCTCATTTCATGTAAAATAATTTTAGAGATAATAAATAAGATTAAATAATGTATTTACCATACATTTGCACTCAATTCTGTATATTCGAATGCTTCATCTTTTGCCTTAGTTCAAATTGCAAACTAAATAACCAACACTATAAAAATCAAATTACCTCTAAAACAACACAACAATACACTAAAATGTTAGCACTATTAAAATATGTGCATGCTACTCCCATCATTTCACCAATAGGGTTTGTACAAATATTGTTTGAAGTTATTGTCAAAGTGTTTTGTGTCTGTGTATGAGTAATCAATTAGGTTTAAAAAATGTTAATGGTTGGGGTGTATTTAAAACTTATTTGTAACTGTTTTGTATTTTTATTAAGGAACCATTGAAGTTGATTGTTTAGTTACTATATCATTTAAATTTTGCAATTTGAAATTAAATTTAAAGACTAATCAATATAATTTAAAATTAGATACCGTATAGACCTAATAAAATCTATGAAATCGTTATTGATTAATGTAATGTTGTTATTGTTATATCCTGTAGTTTTATAAGACTTTCTTGTGCTATACAACAAAGTTATAGTTTTATATTCAAAATTACAACAAGTAATTTACTTTACAAATATATAATAACCCACTAGCCTAATTGCTGAAAAATTATTTTTAATAAATGAAAATATTTAATTAAATTTCAACCTATTTTCTACTATAAATGTTTTATTATTATGAATTGTGATCATAACTTTGGTGCTTTATAAATAAACACTATAAATTTGTGTTTTCAATATTTTCAAAGTAATTTTAGTATTATATTATTTACCATGGAAAGGTGAATATAAACAAACACTATACAACCCCCTTTTAAAAGTGATTTTAGAACATTAATTTGTGGTAGATCAGTTTTAGGTTTAAATGAGTACATGGAGGCTATATATATAGTAGCCTATGCTAAAATGCTTGCAATTTGTTTTGTGAAATTAAATTTGAAATTCGGACATAAGAAATATTATTTAAAATGGCCAAGAGATCATTGCATTGTGCTATTTATTACCCTTCTTTATAAAATGAATATTTTATTGGAAAACTGTTGAAATTAATTTTGACATAATACGATATGAAATACTGTGTTTACATCGTTGTGAATATAAATGTATAATTACAACTGTATGGAAAATAATGTACACAAAAAATTAGTTAATAAAATAAATTGACTTGCAACCCACTAAACAACCAGAAAATTAACCAAATAATAACACACAAGTTTTCTTTGTACAACAATATAAAGGTAAAGAAGATATTTATACAAAATATTTAACAGACAAAACGGTAAAATATTATGGCATTGGTAGGGTTAGTTTGATACTATATACTTCTTTCAAAGAAGTTTACAATAAAATTGCTTAGGAATATTTTAGTAACAAACCTAAATAAAATAATTAAGACTATATTAAAAGTTTTATAAAACCAATATTTGTTAGAAATATTTCAATTCTGTTTATAAATTTGACGTATTAAAATTATTTTAAAAATACCATACTTAAGCAAAATACGATTCATAACTTGTTTCTAACTTGTAAAAGAAAAAATTGGAAAAAAATTCATTATTGGTGATTGGTTTATCTAGATCTGAAAAAAAAAAACTTTGTACTTTGAAAACTAATAAATTTCTCATTTAATTCCTTTTATTATAAAAGTAAATCCACACAAAATACTACAAACATTCAGGATAGAAAGACAATATAATTGGTTTTTATGATACTTGGCTTCAGATTTAGTTTATTTCGCATCACAATAAGAAATTACCTACACAATCCAATTAGATAAAATATTCAAATCTAACTGAAACCAAAAACTATTTCGGTACTTTAATAAAATGTATGTTTGAAAACTTTTGAAAAAATGTCAATACAGTTATCAAACTAATTCTAAACAACGCCATTTATTTTATGCAATATCCACACAGATCAAATTTCTATTCATTTTTGTACATAATTAAAGCTAAGTTTTTAAGAAATGTACAGTGATTATGTGAGTGATGAAGAATGAAAAAGAATGTGTGTAATAGAAGGAAGAGGCATAAGATAGAGAGAGATAGAGAGAGACTGTTTAGTAGCAAAAAGAAAAACAACAACAAATATTATTGAAGACCAGAAGAACCCTGAAGGTATTGTTACATGGGGAACGTTCACCAAAACATAATGTCTCCCCCAAGAAACTGTTGCAATCCATGCGCCATGACAGTATTGCTACCTCGGCCGTCTCTTCCACATAAGTGATATTTGTCTTGACCCCAAAAGGCCACTCCACATGGATCTGGTCCTTATTGAGTTGCAGCAAAAATACGATTAGCACAAATAAAGCATTACACATGAAGAACGAAAACACGCTCTTGTTGCGTAGATCGATTAGGTCGGCTGCAATTCTGTTCTGAAAGCAAATAATACCAACAACAAAATAAGTAATATTTGTAGATTTTTGGCCGACGCTATGCCAACTCGAGCTTCAAGGTGAATACGGTTACAAAACAGATAATGTTATGAAGGAATCAGTGCTGTGGCCATGACTTGATTTATTTATTAACGGGTAGCAAATTCACTTAAAACTATCAATTAGGGTAGTGATTCTTATAAAACTTTAAAATATATTGATATGATAAATATAAAATGCTTTCAATGAAGGAATTGTCATCTATATCTTAGTTGTAAGGCAGAGCAAAAATAAAGGAACAGCCAAATTAGGTTGTGCCAGCAGCCAAGTAAATATCCTTTAACCTTGAAATGTTTCCTGAAAAATCTTAGAATGCTTTGCTTACTTTATCCAAGCCAAGGTAGTCATTTATAAACATAGCAGTGCCCTCTGCCTATATCTAAATTTAAAGCTTTTTCTTAATCACAGCACTGAAGGCTAAGGATACAATGACGGGAATGAAGCACCAAGTAGCTGGAAAGCGTCGGCCGTTTAATTTCCCACAACGGCTTACCTCTTGAGTAATTTCATCGTAGGTAATGTTAGTCTTCACTCCAAACGGCCACTTGACGTGCAACATATCCTTGTTCAGTTGCAGTAAGAACACAATCATAACAAACAGAGCATTGATCATGAAGAAGTTAAATACGGAGGAATTTCGTAGCTCAATCAGGTCAGCAGCGATTCGAGCCTAAAAACACATACAGGGCAGGACGAGCCAACGCCTCATCTTAATCATCATTCACTTCAATATATGGTGTGAATCCCATAAAACTTCCAAGTTACAAGAATTATAATTGATTAAATACTGAACTAAAATCATGTAAAATGTCTAATCTTAAAAATATAATTATTTCAAGCAGAACCAGGATTCAATTTATTTATTTAGTTTTCAAATATAATATAGATATGTCTTAACAACGAGTTTTTATCAATGCAAACTTGAACAACTTAAGAAAGAGTAACACTATGTGAATTTATCTTTAGAACTGGGAATAATTTGTTTAAGTGTACATTGTTCGTTCACAAATTCTAAAGTGCTTAGAGATAAACTAAATGTCATTGTAGTATTTTTTTTATATATATATTTAATAAGGTAGGTCTATTTTTGTAATACAGTTCATTTTAAAATTATTATAAACTGTTAATATTAAAATACAAAATGTATTTATTACATTTTATTTAACAATAATTATGAAAGAAATTTATTAGTTAACAATAAATGGTTAATATTAGAAGTAATAGTTAAAAAAGTTTTGTATCTTAAAAAAAATATATGGAGCATATAAATTATTATTAAAACTTAAAATCCTGTAAAATTTTAAAGTTAAGGGTCGGCTCTAGTAAAACAAAAAACAACCTGCAACTCCCTATAGCGGCGGTAGGTTACGCGGACATTGCTCATCCTAAATCCATTTAAAACCCGCAATTATTCAAATAGCGTTTTTTTTAAAATACCAAACTCTTGGGGACAAAATTCTTCATCCGAATGGCTTGGTCATTGTTCGCTATAATTAATAGTTACAACGTAAAAAATATTTAAAGTCACCCTATAGCGGCGGTAGGTTACACGGACATTACTCAGCCTAAATCCATTTAAAACCCGCAATTGTTCAAATAGCGTTTTTAAAAAAATACCAAAATCGTGGGGACGAAATTCTTCAGGCGAATGGCTTGGTAGTTTTTCGCTATAATTAATAGTGACAGCATAAAAAAATATTTTAAAGTCAATGTTTTAAATTGTTAATAACTATTAAACAAAATATTTTTCTTAATTTTTAAAAAGCCATTTGCATGCATATTGACCATAGCTTTAAAATGATATATCGTTTATAATTTTCCGATCAAAAATAAAGGAAAAATTTGGATTTTAATTTAACATTGGTCTTATGGAGTGTCAGCCAACATGGCCGACAGCTAGAGCCGACCCTTAACTTATCAATGAGTTTCAGTTCCAAGGTTATTCAATACTGTATTATAAATTAATTTTATAAAGGCATATATATTGTGTATTATATTTATGAGCACTATATAGTCAAGAGTGAAATGAACACTAAAAAACAACCTCCACTCAAATTGTGTTGAAGAACTGAGGTCAGACTATTTAAAAAAAAATGATTATAATAAACAAATCTAGTAAAACTATTATCTTTTAACAATAATATAAAATTATATTTTCAATATATTAGTATGATGCAATTATTTTTAATTTGTAAAACAAATTATTTTAAAACTGTGTTCATTTTTATTATTTAGAATACATGCAATTAGCACCAAAGAATAAGTTTTCAAGTTTTAAATATTTGATAAGCATCAATTTAATAATCAGCTGAAGAAGTTAATGCTAATAATCATCTTTAATGTTCTCAAATATTTCATTACCGAAATCTTTAAAAGTTATTATGCCTCAAAGAAGCATTCAAGGCTATAAACCTAAAGGGCAAACATATTAAAACTGCAGGTGAATTTATTACAAAACTGTGAAATGAACCTACAAAGTTGTATTTTACATTAATTTTGATTACACAGCTGATATTGTTTACCTTTTCATCTTTGTCTTCATCAATAGGGTACAAATATTTATCAAGCAATTCCTTCCAAAATTGATTTTCTGATGATGAGATAAAGGTTACAGGTCCTTTCTTGAGTTCTTTGTCTTCCAGCCAAAATGGATTTATGTCATCATTCCGCTCTATTTTGTGTTCTGAATAACAAAAATGTAATTACAAAATTAAACTAAACAGAAGGTATTAATAAACTAATTCGTACAAATCAAACACGGAGTATGCAAACAATAATATTTTGATCTCATATTTACCTGAACCTCCGGTTGAAACTGTGTCAGTATCGTCATCATGTAGCTGGTCTTCTTCGGCAGGGTCTTCTGCTAGGGCACTGAGATTGTGATGATCACGACTGCTTGCCGAAGTAGTGCGACGTCTACTAACAATTTGTCCGTGTGGATCCATTACTCTAAAAATCATGAAAAAGACATTTAAGTTATTGAGTATAAAATATTTGCCTGCCCCAGTTATGAAGCATAAATATTTCAACATATATATATTTTAATAGTACTTTGACTTAAAATATAGTACTGTATATCGAAGGAGGTTAAATCTTTGAATGAAACACCTACACAACAAACGAATGTTTACTGCCAGAGGTAGCTCCTGAATAGTAGCAAGGGGGGCTCAGATAAAATCTCTGTTAAAGACAAACTTTTATTTTAACCATATTAACCTTCTAAAATATTCTTAGACACTGTCGAAAGTACCATTCACTTTAAAAAATGCAACATTTTCTAACCCTTAAGAGTTTTATTTTGGAAAAAAAACAATGAGAACCTTGTTTTTTGTAAAAACTGTGGTAATCAAATTGAGGATGATGAAATTTACATGACAAGAAATGCAAGAAAATTTATTCTTTAAAAACAATGTTACACTTAGTACCAACAATTTATTACATTTAAAAAAAAATTAAAATCTATGTCTTTCTTGTTAAACAGCAAACACATCAATCACATGGTCATTAAAAATAGGTATCATCTCTTTTAGTAGATAATATTGTTTATGGAGTTTATCCTGTTTTATAATAGACTACTTCTCAAAACATTACACTTCTTGATGCATTTTAAGTTGTAAATCACCTTTAACCTTCAGCGGTTATCATATGGATGGTTGAAACCACACTCAAAAGATTGTGTGTTTCTGAAAACTAAGTTTGTAAGTTAACTCTAACAAAGAGACAGTGCCATTCATGCTTTGAAATGGTTTTTGTCTTAGTACAATGTAGGAGTTGTCTTGCTCCGTTATTGTTCTTAGAGAAAGTACCTTTGCATTGTTTCTTCTAACACACTTTTCTCATATTAATTAAAAAGTGAGCGATCCACTAAAAAATCATATTTTCTCTTTATTTGATTGGAAATAACATTTCCTTTTGCTGACATTGTTCGTAATATCATAAGAACTGAAAGTATCTAAAGTTACCATATGATGTAAATTGTATTGCTGTACAAAGTAAGTTATTGAATTGGATATCTATCTTTGGACTCAAGAACAAAGTTCTTCGGAGTTTAAAAAAATAAATCATTATATTTGAAGAAAAAACTATTTTTAATTGAAAGGGGACAGAACATTAACGCACAACAGTTCAGCAACAAAACTCCGCTAGCACAAAAGCAGGGGACGGAGCAGACTGGCGTGCATGTGATCAAAGTGGTGCGGCATCGGTGCCGGCGTACCTTTACTTTCTGGACGACCCTCACACACAAAATAAAACCAACAACTGTCACTTAATTCGTAGAAATAATAGAAAGATTATGAATTTTGTAAAATAATTAAATAGTAATTCTAAACAGTCTCTGAAAATTCTACTTAACTTCACGAGCACCTCCAAAAGACTAACAAGCTTACATAACAATTTGAGCAGTGTCCTGAATGAAAATAACACTCCCAATCAGTGATACCAAATTAAAAAGTGAAATATCCCTACAGTCTGAAGTTTACTCAGTGTCAGAAGTCTAAGGTTAAGATAGTAGTAGGAAATGAGATTGAACTGAGCCAGGGTATGGATCATCTTCCTTTGTACCTGTATGTACCTTGTATATTTCTCAGCTGAGTAAAAACATTTCCATTTAAAAACCAACAGAATAAAGAGAAATAGTTTCTGATGACTCTTCAATTCTTTATGGCATCCAAGAACCAGGATTTCAATGTGAGAACCTTTTAAATATTATTAAGAATACTATAGGAAAATAGGACGGTTGAATGGTGTATGAAAATAAAAAGGGGCTAAAATAATTATTGTACTTCAATAGATTTTTAACTACAAATTGGGTGTTCTTTTACGTAACACTTCATTCTCTAGTAATTAAAATAAATAAATTAATTAAAATTTGTATTCATCAAGTTTAGAAGTTTGAAAAGTACTGGACTATAAACTGTATAGTATTCTTTATCACTATTCTAAATTTGTTTCTGTTATATTTCGTTTAAAATGAAAACTCAATATGTTGGAAAAACTTACTTTTCAATTGTTTCCAGTCTTTTCCCCAATGAGTCGAGAGATTCGGCAATGCGTAGAAGTTGTTGCTTTTCATCAATAGGCTTTGGGTAGGTGCAAAACATACATTTAAAAAGTCCAGCAAAGGAAAGTTCCAATGACCCTTCTTCATTATCTTCTGGATTGGATAAGTTTGTACTGTTTTGAAAGAAGCCAAGTAATGTCTTTTTCTTTGCTTTCCGTTTTTGATCATCTGCATCTTTCTTTTCTTGTTCTAATTCCTGGAGAAAGCATAAAAAGTAATGGCTTCAAACGATTTTCTTTTGCTTAAAAACAACTTCACAATTTATAACATAAATTTGTGTTACAAAGTAACAAACTCTA